>PVKM010007511.1:10009-41374 GCA_004027735.1 Carollia perspicillata | reverse complement strand
AACAGATTCATTTACTCTATGCCACTATTTCATCTCTAATTACTAGGAACTAAAATGTAGAGATAGCTTTTCATTATCCACTATGGTCCTGTCTTTGGGATTGAATGTCATCCATCATGGGGCCTGTGATTCTGGGCAAGGTGGGCTTTAAAAAGAAACAGAGTGCTTTATAGATGGTACTAAAGTCTCTTGAAGATCACATACTTGTAACCATCTATTTGAAGTATTATTTTTAACTCTGGCTATGAAGGGCTTGGGGAGCAGTTTATCCCATTTTATTTCAACCAAAAAACACTTCAGGCTATGTGAGTTTTTGTCCATCAGAATCATTACTCAACAAATATCTATTGCATATTGCATGCAAACATGACACTGTATTAGGTAATGTGGAAGGTGCAAAGGTAACACACAAATGCACCTGACAACATTATAGTAGGAAAAGGAGACATATAATTCAAATAGTTATATACTTTGTGCTGCAGGGGGAGAATGTCCTGAGAGTCAGAGTAAATGGTGAGAGAGATGGAATAGAAGGAGGAAAAATATCCACTGGGTTAGGATGGGAAGACCTTAAAAAAACGGGGGCGGGGCAAGTTAAGGGTATACAAGGAAAATTCATCTAATGTGATTGAGGAATAGACTAGGTAAAGTAGTGGATGATAAAGATGGAGAAATAGGTAGACTACAAATGCCAAAATCCTTGAGCATTGATTAAGTGGTGTGAACTTTATTTTATGGGTAACGAGGAATCACTAAATATTTTAATCAAGATGGAATTATAATCACAGTTATACTAAGTGCAGAGTAAATTCAGTAAGGGACATGACTGCTGGTTGGAAAAAAAAAATTAGAAGGCTACTGCAGGAAGGCCCAGAGAAAGTAATAAACTAAAAAACTGGGTATTTCACATTTTGATTTCTCTTTAAAAGCAATTCTTGGATTTCCTGGAATTTAATAAGAACATATATACGTATTAAGATAGAGCCTTTATTTTAAATGGTCAATAACTTTTTTATTATTTCAGATTTTTCATTATTCGTATACCGCTTCATATGTGATTTACAACATACACACTAGGTAAGATCTTTGATTTTCTGGTTTTCATGAGAAATTGTCCAACTAAATTGTTGTTGTAGATGTCAATTTTTTTCATGTAAAATGTTTACCTTTTTTCAAGGGAAGTTTGGGAGTTAAACCCTCCAGAAGTAGAGGACTCTGTCTTGCAGTACGCGGCCTGGGGGGTGCAGGGACAGCAGCTGGTAAGCACAGGCATTGGAATGCACCAAGTACTGTCAGCCTGGGCCCCGGGGGAGAATGTTTATGCAAACCACTGCCTTGTAAAGATTGTCATTATATGTGATGCTTTCTTTTCCTTTTTATATCTTTTATCTACTGTTTTAACTTAAGAATATATCAAATAGCACTAGTATTATTTCCTCATTTAATTAAAAAGATTTTATAGATTAATGCATGATTATTAGTTAATTGTGCTAGTTATTAATTTATTATTATAGCTTTACAAGTTTATAGTGCTAGTTAATAATAAAGCCTAAAAGAGAGTCAAGAATATTAGGGTCTAGTTTTGTGACATTATGTAATGTTGCCAATTTTATTTTTTCTTAAACATCGTTTGGGGTAAAAATTCCAGACAGAAGTCTGCATTTGACAATGTTCTTTTAAGAGAGAATTTTTAAATAATATTTTAAAATGTCACAAGCTCAAAAAAAGAATTATTGATGTATTAAGCAGTTAGAGCCACATTACATTTGTGCACGTGTCTCAAGGTGCCCGTATAAAGACTTCCAGCGAATACTGCTCTGGAAGTGGTGTTGCTTGCTTGGACGGCAGGCTCTTGCTCAGATGTACGTACTCAGCACAAACTGATTTCTGTTATGTGAGGGTTCATATGTCTACAGGCAACAATGTGAGAGGTTCCTTTTTTCTCTATCCTTACCAACACCTGTTTTTTTAGACTACTTTTCTGTGTTAATAGGGACAGTATTGTTTCTGCCATTCCAAGTTTTATACTGTCTATTTTATTACAGTCTTGCACTGGCTACACTATGAATGTGTCCCGGTGCATGTTGTTTATTAAACTGAACCCTGCTTGTGGTTATGGATGACTTCGTTCTTTGTTTCTTGTGATTTTCAGTTTTCTGTTATATGCACATTAACTTTTAAAAAATAAATGCTATTTTAATAAAGATTTTATTTATTTTTGCATTTTATAGTTGTTCAAGTACAGTTGTCTCCATTTCTCCACCACCACTCACTCTCCCACTCCCCACCCACCCCACCACCCACCCTCACTCATACACTCCTCCTTGAAAACTTTGTCCGTGGGTCCTTTATACATGTTCCTTGACAACCCTCCCCCTTCTCACTAAAAAAAATGTTTGAAAACATTTTATTATGATTTCAAGGTTAAGTTTTACATTTTTAAAAAATTAAAGTTTGGTAACTTATACAATTCTAAAAACCAATCTCACCTAAATTTTCAATTTTAAACATTATTTTTAGGTATTACATAAGGTTTTAGGTGTTCTTTTAATATTTGCATTTGTCATATTTTTATTTTGTCCTAATATTATTTATAAGTATTTTATTCTATTTTCCATGATCAACTTTGGTGAGTATTTGTAAATCTTATACCTGTTTTCTCAAGAGGCCAAATTTTATATGTATCTAATCCTTTTCTATTATTGTGTTAGTGTTTGATTTTTCCTTCCTAATACAAACACTGAAGACTATAAATTTTTCTCTAAATTTTGCTTGATCTTCATTCAACATATTTGATACTAATATTTTAATAGCATTTAATTTGAACATTTAAAAATTTGTTATTATATATTATAATTTTAGGTAGGTTATTTTGATGTTTTATTTTTTTACATATCATTTTGTACTAGTTTCAGGTATACAGCATACTCATTAGACAATAATATACTTTGCAGAGTGTTCCCTTAATATACTTAGTGCCTACCTGGCATCACACATACTTACTATGTTTCCTATGCTGTACTTGATATCCCTATGACTATTCTGGAACTAACCATTTGCACTTCATAATCCTTTCATTTTTTTCACCAAGTTCCCATATCACCCTCCCCTCTGGCAACCATCACTTTCTACTCTGTATCTATGAAACTGTTTCTGTTCTGTTTGTTCATTTATATTATTCTTTGAACCCCACATATAAATGAAATCATGTGTTATTTGACTTTCTCTGACTTATTTCACTTAGCATAATACCCTCTAGGTCCACTCTTGCTGTTGCAAATGGTAAGATTTCATTCTCTTTTATGGCTGAGTAATATTCCATTATATATATGTACCACCAATTTTTTATCCATTTATTTTTGATGGGCACTGGAGTTAATCCAAATTTTGGCTATTTATAAATAATGCTTCAATAAACATAGGGGAGCACATTTTTTTTGAATTAGTGTTTTGGGTTTCTTTGGACATATACCCAGAAGTAGAATTGCTGGGTTATAAAACATTTACATTTTTCTTTTCCTTTTTTCTTTGTTTAACTTTTTAAATTGTTGTTCAACACAGTTATCTCCATTTGCCCCCCACTACTCTCCTCCACCCAAACCAATCTCACCTCTCACCTTTAGTTCTGCCCCCCTTTGGCATTGTCCATTTGTCCTTCATACATGTTCCCTGATGACAATTCCACTTCTTTCACCCGTTATCCCCCTCCTCCCTCCCCTCTGGTTACTGTCAGTTTGTTCTTTATTTCATTATCTGATTATGTTCTGCTTGCTAGTTTGTTTTGTTGATTAGGTTGCACTTATAGGTCAGAATCATATGGTATTTGTCTTTCACAACCTGGCTTATTTCACTTAGCATAATGTTCTCCACTTCCATCCATGCTGTCACAAAGAGTAGGAGTTCCTTGTCTCTTTCTGCTGGGTAGTATTCCATTGTGTAAATGTAGTTTTATACAGAAAACTAAAACCATAGTTTTTTTTGATCCACTAATTTACTGATCGACACTTAAGTTGCTTCTAGCACTTGGCAATTGTAAATTGTGCTGCTATGAACATTGAGGTGCATAGGTTCTTTTGAATTAGTCTTTCAGGATTCTTAGGGTATAATCCCAGCAGTGGAATTGGCAGGTCAAAGCAGTTCCATTTTTAGTTTTTTGAGGAAATTCCATTGTGTTTTCCACAGTGGCTGTACCAGTCTACATTCCCAACAACAATGTACTAGGGTCCCCTTTTCTCCATAACCTGGCCAGCACTTGTTTGTTTTGTTTATGATGGCCATTCTGACTGGTGTGAAGTGGTATCTCATTGTGGTTTTAATTTGCATCTCTCTGATGGCTAGTGATGCTGAGCATCTTTTCATATGTCTCTGGGCCCTCTGTATGTCCTCCTTGGAGAAGTGACTGTTCAGTCCTTTGCCCATTATTTAACTGCATTGTTTGTCTTCCTAGAGTGGAGTTGTATGTGCACTTTATATATTTTGGAGATTAAACCTTTGTCCAATGTATCATTTGCAACTGTATTTTCCCATATGGTTGGTTCTCTTTTCATTTTGCTCGTGTTTTCTTTAGCTGTGCAGTAGCTTTTTATTGTGATGAAACCCTATTTGTTTATTCTTTCTTTTATGTCCCTTGCTCTAGGAACATATTGGTGAAACTGTTTCTATGTGGAATATCTGAGATTTTCCTGACTATGTTCTCCTCTAGAGTTTTTATGGTGTTGTGACTTATACTTAAGTCTTTTATCCATGTTGAGTTTATTTTTGTGTGTGGTATAAGTTGGTGGTCAAGTTTCATGTTTTTGCATGTAGCTGTCCAATTCTTCCAACATCATTTGTTGAAGAGGCTACTTTTACTTTATTTTTTGCTACTTCCCCCTTTGTCAAATATTAATTGAAAATAGAGACTTGGGGTTTTTTCTGGGTTCTCTATTATGTTTCATTGTTCTATATATCTATTCTTATGCCAGTACCAGACTGTTTTGATTACCATGGCCTTGTAATATAGTTTCATGTCCCCACATGCTATAGCAACAAGAAAAATAAAGTACTTAGGAAAAAACCTAACCAAGTAAGTAAGAGATTTGTACTCAGAAAACTACAGAACATTGAAGAAATTAAGGAAGACACAAATACATGGAAACATATACCATGTTCATGGATTGTAAGAATTAACAGCATCAAAATGCCCATACTACCCAAGGCAATTTATAGATTCAATGTAGTCCCTATTAAGTTAACAATGACATATTTCACAGGTATAGAACATTTCAAAAATTTATATTGAACCATAAATGACTCTGAATAGCCACAGCAATTTTGAGAAAGAAGTACATTTTTCATTTTTGAAGGAAACTTCATATTGATTTCCACAGTGGCTGCACCAATCAATCACTATTCCCTCTAATAATGTCCTATGGTTCCCTTTTCTCTACATCCATCCCAGAATTTCTTGTTTATTTATTGATGATAGCATTCTGGCAGGTGTGAGGTGATGTCTCATTGTGGTTTCAATTTGCATTTCTCTCATTATTAGTGATGTTGAGCATCTTTTTATAGATCTATTTGTCATTGGTATGTCCTCTTTCAAAAAATGTCTATTCAGGTCTTCTGATTATTTACTTCTTTAATTGGATTGTTTTCTTTTTTTCTTGAATATATTTTATTGATTATGCTATTACAGCTGTCCCATTTCTTCCCCTTTATTTCCCTCTGCTCTGCATACCCCCCTCTAACTGTCATTCTTCTTTAGTTCATGTCCATGGGTTGTACATGTAAGTTCTTGGCATCCACATTTCCTATACTATTCTTAACCTCCCCATGTCTATTTTCTACCTACTATTTATGCTACTTATTCTCTGTACCTTTTCCTCTTGTCTCCCCCTCCCATTCCCCCATTGATAACCCTCCATGTGATCTCTATTTATGTGATTCTGTTCCTGTTCTAGTTGTTTGCTTAGTTTGCTTTTGTTTTTGTTTTTTTTTCCTTAGGTTCAGTTGTTGATAGCTGTGAGTTTCTTGTCATTTTACGTTCATATTTTTTATCTTCTTTTTCTTAGTTAAGTCCCTTTACATTTCATATAAGAAGGGTTGTGTGATGATGAACTCCTTGAACTTAACTTTATCTAGGAAGCACTTTATCCACCCCTGCATTCTAAATGATAGCTTTGCTGAATAGAGTAATCTTGGATGTTGGTCCTTGACTTTTGTGACTTGGAATACTTCTTTCCAGCTTCTTCTTGCCTGCAAGGTTTCTTTTGAGAAATCAACTGACACTCTTATGAGAACCCCTTTGTAGGTAACTGTCTCCTTTTCTCTTGCTGATTTGATTATTTTTCCTTATCTTTAATCTTGACTAATCTAATTATAATGTGTCTTCCTTGAGTACAACTTCTTTGGGACTCTCTGAGATTCCTGGACTTCCTGGAAGTCTATTTTCTTTGCCAGATAAGGGATGTTCTCCTTCATTATGTTTTCAAATAAGTTTTCAATTTCTTGTTCTTCCTCTTTTGGCACCCCTATCATTCCAGATGTTGGAACATTTAAAGATGTCCTGGAGTTTCCTAAGCCTCTCCTTGTTTTTTTTTGAATTCTTGTTTCTTCATTCTGTTCTGGTTGAATGTTAATTCTTCCTTCTGCTCCAAACCATTAATTTGAGTCCTGGTTTCCTTCCAGTCATTGTTGGTTCCCTGTACATTTTCCTTTATTTCATTTTTCATAGCCTTCACTTTTTCCTTTATTTTGTGACTATATTCAACACATTCTGTGAGCATCCTGATTACCAGTGCTGTAAACTGTGCATTTGATAGGTTGGCTATCTCTTTGTCGCTTAATTATATTTTCTTTGGAGCTTTGATTTATTCTTTCGTATAGGCCATTTTTTTTTTTTGTCTTGGCCTGCTTGTTACATAGTAAGGGGCAGAGCCTTAGGTGTTCACCATGGCAGGGCAACCCATATCACTGCATTGTGATGTTCTATGTGGGGAAAGGGTCCAAGAGGAAATAGTACCACTTGCTTGGCTCTCTGACGGTTTTCAGCCACTTCCCCCAATACCCACAATCAAATTGGCTGGGTTTGTGTATGTTCTGGGATCCTGTGAGTCTCTCCAATGAACTCTTTTGTGAGGCTGGAAGTTTCTCCCACTGTCTCTTCAACCCCCACAGATGTTTTCTGTCAGAGGTTTTGAGACTTTATTTTCCAGTACTAGAAAGCTGGGTTGCACAGTCTGTCTCACTCCCTAGTTGTTTCTCCTGGTTTATCTGCAAGGGAATGTGGGACCACCCAGTCCACAAGCTGCTGTCTTGCCCACCCTGGTCCTCTAGCCCTTTCTTTGCCTAGTCCTCTCTGCCTGGCTGCCTGTCTCCACCCCTCCTACCAGTCTGGATGAGTGTATCTTCTGTAACTCCTTGGTTGTCAGACTTCCATACAGTTCAATTTTTTGTCAGTTCTTGTTGATTTTTGTTTTTAAATTGTTGTTGTCCTTCTTTTGGCTGTGTGATGAAGCACGTTGTGTCTACCTACACCTCCATCTTGTCTAGAAGTCTAATTTGATTGTTTTCTTGATGTTGAGTTATATAAGTTCTCTATAAATTTTGGATATTACCCCCTAATCAGATATTTCATTGACAAACATCTTCTCCCATTCAGTAAGTTGACTTTTCCTTTTCTTTTTGTTTTTTTTTTATTGAATTTATTGGGATGACATTAGTTAATTCAATTATATTGGTTCTAGTGTAAAATTCTGTAATATATCAGTAGGTTAACTTTATGTTTTGCTGATGATTTCTTTTGCTGTGCAAAACATATTTAGTTTGATATAGTGCTGTTTATTTTTTCTTTCTTTCCCTTGCCCAAGGGGATGTATCAGAAAACGTTATTGCTAAGAGGGTTGTTTGAGATTTTACCATCTATGTTTTCTTCTAAGAGTTCTACAGTTTTGAGGCTTAAATTTAAATCATTACTCTATTTTGAATTTATTATTGTATATGGTATAAGAAGGTGTTCTAATTACTTTTTTGACCTGTATGTGACCAATTTTCTCAACACCATTTTTTGAATAGACTGTGTTTACCCCATTGCTTGTTTTTGCTCCTTTGTCAAATACTAATTGCCCTTATAAGTATGTTTTTTTCCCTGGGCTTTCTAATCTGATTTATTGATCAACACATCTGCTTTTATGCCAGTAACATACTATTTTGAGTACTATAGGCTTATACTACAGTTTGATATCAGATAGCATGTTATCTTCAACTTTGTTCTTTATCAAAACTGCTGTGATTTTTCACTGTCTTTTGTGGTTCATATAAATTTTTGGATTATTAATTCTAACTGTGTGAAGTATGCCATCAGTATTTTGACAGAATTACATTCTATATATAGATTGCTTTGGGTATTATGAACATTTTAATGATGTTAATTCTTCTAATCCATGGCTTTCTCTTATTTGTATTTTCTTCAATTTCTTTCTTCAGTGTCATAATTTTCTGAGTACTGCTCTTTTATATTGTTGGTTAAATTTATTTCTACATATTTAAATTTTATGCAATTGTTAATGGGATTGTTTTCTTAGTTCACTTTTCTGATAGTTCAATATCAGTGTACAAAAATGCAGCTGTATCTTAGTATTAATTTTATATCCTCCTAGTTCACTAAATTCATTGATCAGTTCTAGTAGTTTTTAGGTGGAATCTTTAACATTCTCTCTATACACTATAATGTCATCTGCAGATAATAACTGTTTTACTTCTTTTAAAAAAATCTGATGGTTTTTATTTCTTCTTATTGCCTAATTGCTGTGACTAAGACTTCCAGTACTAAGTTGTATTAGTGTAGTGAAACTGAACATCCATATCCTATTCCTTATCTTAAGGGAAATATTTTTATTTGTCCTGAATTGAGTATGATGTTAACTGTGGGTTTCTCACATATGGCCTTTATTGTGTTGAGGCAAGTTCCCTCTATTCTTACTTTGCTAAGATTTCTTGTCATAAGTAGGTACAGGATTTTGTCCAGTTGGATTTTGTCCAATTGTCCAACAATTAGATGATATGATCATCTAATTGTTATTCTTTGTTTTATTTATGTGGTGTCCCATGTTAATTGATTTGTGAATATTGTACCAATCCTGTATCCCAGGAATAAGTCCCATTTGATCATAGTGTATGGCTTTTTTAATGTATTGCAGGATTTGTTTTGCTAATATTTTGTTGAGGATTTTTCACAACTGTATTGGCTTATAATTTTGTTTATTTGTAGTGTCTTTATCTGATTTTTGAATTATAGTAATGTGGGCCTCATAAAATGAGCTTAGGAGTCTTCTTTTCTCTGAAATTTTTGGAATGGTTTGACAACATTAGGTGTTCTTCTTTGAATGTTTGGGAAAATTCACCTGTGAAGCCATTTAGTCTAGTACTTTTGTCTGGTATGAGTTTTTTTTAAATAATACTTCTATTTTAGTCATTATCATGATTTACTTCAGATTTTGTGTTTCTTCTTAATTCAGTTTTAAAAGATTGTGTTTATCTAAGAATTTATCTCTTCCTTATACCCTAATTTGTTAGCACATAGTTCTTTGTAAGTTTTTCTTATAATACTTTGTGTTTCTGTGGTGTCAGAAACACAAGCAAAAATAAGTGAATTTTTTGCTTATGTTATTTCTCTCTCTCATTTCTGATTTTATTTGCATCTTCTCTCCTTTTTTCTTGATGAGTTTGGTTAAAGGTTTATTGATCTTTTTTATCTTTTCAAAGAATGAGCTCTTAGTTTCATTGATCTTTTGTATTAATTTTAGTCTCTATTTCATCTACATCTGCTCCAATTTTTATTATTTTTTTCTACTCACTTTGAACTTTGTTTGTTGTTCTTTTTCTAGTTCCATTAAATGTAAGGGTTAATTGTTTATTTGACGTTGTTGTTATTTATTAAGGTAAGCCTGTAATGCTATGAATTTTCCTCTTAGGACTGCTCTAGCTGTGTTCTATAAATTTTGAGTTGTTTTGTGTCATTTTTTTGTCTCATGGAATCTTTTGATTTCTTTCCTCATGTCAGTGTTAACCCATTAATTATTTAATAACATATTATTCAAACTTTATGTCTTTGTGTGTTTTCAGTTTTCTTTTTATGAGTGATTTCTATTTTCATACCATTATGGTCAGAGAAGATGTTTGAAATAATTTCAATGTTCTTAAATTTCAGAGACTTGGTTTGTGTCTTAACATATGAGTTATCCCAAAAAAATGTTCTATGTGCACTGAAAAAATGTATAATCTGCTATTTGGGATGATATATTCTGAAGATATCAATTACATTCATCTGATCTAGTGTGTCATTTAAGGCTGATGTTTTCTTTTTGATTTTTTGTCTGGAAGATCTAACCATTGATATTAATGGGATGTTAAAATTTACTTACTGTAACTGTATAATTGTTGATCTCTCCCTTTATGTCCATCAAAAATACTTTATATATTTATGTGCTCCTATGTTGGGTTCATAAATATTTATGAGGGTTATATCATCTTGTTGATTGATCCCTGTATCATTATGTAATGACCTTCTTTGTCTCTTATGATAGCCTTTGTTTTAAAGTCCATTTTATCAGATATAGTATTGATACATTCATACCCAGCCTTTTTATAAATTTCTATTTGCATGAAATATATTTTTCAATATTTTTAATTACAGTGTGCATGTGTTTTGTTTCTGATGTGGGTTTCTTATAGACTGCATATATGAGGCTGTCCAGAAAAAGTCCAGCCATTGTTAATATAATGAGAATGATTTTGTGACATTGATGTAATTTGGCAGTCAAGGAGAGTGGAATGGAATGTGCATGCATGAACAATGATGACTTCACTATGCTAGTCAGTAGGGGTGGTTGACACTGTTGAGTGAACATTTGTACTCTGTGGCCATCACATTCAAAATGACTGAGCAAGTAGAGCAACAAATCTGCATCAAATTTTGTGTTAAGCTTGAACATTCCTCTACAGAAACCATTTGGATGATTCTGAAGTATGCACCTATGGGCAACTGGTGATTGGTAGCTTCATCACAACAACATGCCCATTCATGCATCACATCTCGTGAACAGTTGGGTTATGTGAGCCTTCCTGTTTGTAGTTGAGTCTTGATTACTGTTGGCCCATCCATGTGATCAATCCTCAGGCTGGCTGACTGTGAGAATCAACCTTAACCACAATGTATCAGCTGCTGTGCTGGTGCTGACCACATAAATTGGAATTTGTCCCACCCAGCAGGGTCTGGTTCCTGCCGAGTTCTCCCTTTGAATCTTCCACTTGTATTACTCTTGGGTCCTGTTCTGATGTGGTTGTAAGCCTGCCACTCAGTGTGTTGTTTTGGGGTCTTTGGGGTGGGATCTGATGCAGGTCCATGTCTGACACTGACTGTTATCAGCCCTGGGCTAAATGTTTGAAGTTATAAAGCAATCCATAGTTTGTGGATGCCTCTGCTGAGTCTGGTTATGTGTGGGAAATATACGGCTTCCCACAAATGTTGGTCTGCACCATCACTGAGCCTGGAAACAGGTCAGCAAAAGACCTAAGAAACTCCAGGATTCACCTCTACCCGCTTCTGCTTGTTAACTCCCTGTCAGCTGCCTGTTAGACTAAGTCACTGCAAGAGCCTCTGGCTATGTGTTATTTGTGTGAGGTAGGTTCTCAGTGAGTCACCAGGTAGAGCATTGTGGTGTTAACCAAATTGATACAGATTTAAACTTGGTGCCAGTGCTGGATATGAGGCCATTCGGCAAAAGTCCCAGAGAACACCAAGGCTAGCTGCCACCCCTGCTAGGTTCCTGCGAACCATTGTAGTGGTATAGAGTCTCAGAGAATAATTGGGGGAAATCAGCAGAATTCATCAGGCCTACACTAATGAAGATTTGGCTTTTGACGGTAGGGCTTTATATCATTCGTGTGGGGGAGGGAAATAGGACCTCTGTCCCAGAACTATACAACTTAGTATGTTCCAGATTCTACTCAGAACCTCCTGGAGAGCCCCAGCTTGGTGAGGCCAGTCACTGGGAGTCAGGAAAGTGGGGTTAGTAAAACTCCCATGAGGAAGGGGTTCTGGTCAAGTAAGTGGCATCAGTGGCCCAGTTTTCCACAGCCACATAACTCAGTCACCGACACCCCTGAGTCAATCTGGACCTCCATGGGGCATGAACTCTGGAGGACAGTTTGACAGGGTATCTGGAAGGTGGGGTTATTTCATTCCTGTAGACTGATGCTAAATGGAGGAGAGTGTGCAATTCAAGAAAGATCTGTGGTGTGGGAGAGAGACTCAACACAGGGACCCTGTTGGGTGTTCCTTCTGCTTTCTCCCCAGAGCCACAAAATCCGGTTTCTCTTACATAACTCTCATCTATTCTACCTTACTTCTGCTGGAGCCCAGGCTGTGAAGGAGAGTTGTGTGTTGGTTCTTTAAGAAGGTGCCTGGGTTTCTAGCAGACACTTATCTCTCTCTGGCAGTCAAAATCCTGCTGATTTTCACAGCCAGATATCGTTCGGGCACCTCTTCCTGGCTTTGGTGTCTGGGCTAGGGACCCTGGCATTGGGTTAGGGCTCCATATTCTTAGGAGGAAACCTTTTGCTGCTGACATACCGCTCTGGATTTTCAGCTGCCACATGCAAGTAGGCAGGAGGGTCAAACCCATTTTGAGTCTCTGCCAGTCATCCACCAGTGTGCATATGGCTTCTGTGAATCCTTGTTTTTAAGACTTCTGTTCAGTTAGTCTTCAATTGGTTATTCAGGTTCCCCCCACCCCACTATATTTTACTTGTAATTCCAGTTTGGTCCTAGGAGGTGAGTGTAACTTTCACCTACTCTTTCACCATCTTGCATCCTCTGATGTTATTATTTAAATTACAATCATGTAGAATTGTTGTTAAAACAATTTGTAGAGTGCAGAAACAAAGCTTTAGAATGGTGACTTTGAAATTGATTGGATTGATTTATAGCTTAATACAGCTTTTATAAATGTTTTCTATGTCATATAAACAATATTTGATATATGCCTATTAAATCTCTCAATAACCATTTTAAGCCTGTTTTTAACCATTGATAGTTGGTATATAATCTTTTCCTATAGTGAGCTATCATTTTGCTTTATATAATTTGAACTACATTTTGAAGAATGAGTGGTTTTTAATGCTAAATAAATCTTTCAGTTAATTGAATATCAATTCCTTATTGATATGTTTGCTCTACTTACCTTTAAAAGTTCTGATTGACTAAGCCTAACTCTTACCTTTAACAGAACCTTTTAACAGAAGTTAAAATCAACTTGGCAAGAACAACTTGGCAGGCCAAGGTTTGTTTCTTTTTTCCCACAAGCCACAATTTCCAATATGTAAAACAGAAATATCTATACCATTATCTTTATGATAATTATTGGATAAATATAAGTATTTCTCTTAATAAGGTAAATATTTTTATTTTTATTTCATTTTATAAATCTAAGAAACAATTTCTTAAGCAGAACAGTGCGATAGGGAACTAGTACTAGAAATTTCACATCACAAGAAGGCTGCAGAATAATATACTATTACTAAATGATGTTTCTTTTCACTGAAAAACTTTTGGACCTGAAATATCTTAGAAGTGAATACACCTGAGATAGAATCTCTGCCAGTGATTCATCACATGATTGTTGCCAAGTCATTTTTCCTCTTGGAACCTCATTTTTATTAGCAGCAAAATGAGAGCACTTGACTGTGCTTCTTGCCCTCATTTCTATTGCATTCTACAGTATAATTCTAAGCATTATTTTATAATTTTTAAAAACTGGGATTATTTTAATTTTTTAGTAATCTAAATGACTGAGATAAAGAAGGGGAAATATGAAAATAGAGAAAAGGAGTGATTGTCGCAACAGAATTTCTTCTTTTTCTTTTAAATCATAGCTTGCCTCTCAGAAATATTTCCAAGGTCAGCTGTGCAATAGATTAGGATTTTGAAATGGGAAAAACATTTTTTCACACACAAAAACAATTTTCATTGTGTCTTGGTGAATGTTTTTTAAACATATAAACTATTCATTGAATGTAATATTAAAATAAGAAACTGCCCTGTCTGATGTGGCTCAATGGATTGACTGCCAACTTGCAAGCCAAAGGGTCACCAGTTCAATTCCCAGTCAGGGTACATGCCTGGGTTGCGGGCCAGGTCCCCAGTAGGGGGTGCATGAATGTACCCACATGTTGCTGTTTCTCTCCCTCTCTTCCTCCTTCCCTTCCCCTCTATCTATAAATAAATAAATAAAATATTTTAAAAAATAAAATAAGAAACTAATTATAATACAGTAAAGTATCAACAGTAAAATAAATGATTATCCCTAGTCTTTAATTTCCCATATGCTTAATGTGATTTTATCAATTCAAATTATAGGGACATTGAGAAAAAAAAAGATTTACCAAAAGTATTGAGAGAAGCATACTTAGTATGGCCACACATCATACCTGAAGTTGCTTAAATACCCTTATGATTGTGTTTCACAATGAAATTCTGTATAACACTCTGTATTTGCTGTCATCCACACCCACACTAAATGGTTGAATAATTGATTTAATCGTTAAGAAGAAAATAACAATGATTTAAAGTGACAGAAATTCAAGGGTTCAGCTACCATAGATTATATACATTATGTTATCCTTTATCATGTATATATTTAGAGAACTTTTTAAATGATATATTTAATATACCTGTATAGGATTGTTTCCAGATCAATTCCATTACGATACTCCTGAAGAGCGGCAGCAGAAGCTGCTGTATGTGAAGATGCCAGGATTGACTCAGAGAAGGCATGAATCTATAGGTTTGTAGACAGGGCTAAACGGGCACCAAGGTATGGGTATGCACTCTCGTCTTACCTGTTACTCTGTTGCTCTTAATAAGGGAGCGATCCATTAATCCAGAAGCAAATTACAAACACACAAAACTCCAGAACCTAGAAAACCCCATATAAATTTATGTTTGTCTCATTGAGGAGTCTTTGGGAAATTCTTTAAAACTTTAATTTGTTTTAAATGACTCTTTTATTCTCCATGTCTGAAAAGAGCCTACAACTATGTCAAAATAATACTTTGATATTTTTAAATAATTAACATTAAAACTTTACTTTCTTTAATTATTCCTATATGTTATTTTCTTATAGTTCAATATATCTGAGAAAATAAAAAAAAACATATTGGAAGTTTATAAAAATCATAGATCTCATTGAAGTTATTTTGCAAGTGATTGGATCCATTTCATACTAGCTGTTGACTTAAGAATATTACTTCATCTCTATGTGCCTTAGTTTCATCATCATTAAAAAGGTGACAATAGCAGTACTTTACTAATAGTGCTACCCTGGTGTTTAATGTATAACTATAAAGCACTTTGTAAAGTATCTGGCATATAGTATTTCAGAAATATTAATTTTAATTTTTTATTATTTTTTAAAATGTGACTTTAATTTTACCTTCTTCAGGAATTTTAATTTCATTAGTTTTAGCAATAACTAAGCCTAAGTTGTTTGTAATGAAAATTTCTAAAAATCTCTAGAAATTTTGAGATAAATTCCATATTTGTCAAGATTATGTTTTGTGTGCATATTAACATACAATTCAATATAAATAAGGATGTATCTGTACAAATGGCTAGTGCTCCAGTTTGAGGGGGAGACCCAAAAAATCTAAATTCAGGATTGATTCCAAAGAACTGACATGTAGCCTTAGTCAAATTCTTAAGAGCTTTTATAGGAGAAACTTACATACACCAGGAAGACAGCTTCTCCCAGTGGTGTCAGGCTGGGAAAAATATACATCCCTTCTAGGACAGAATCCCTTTATATAGGGGGTTAATAGTAAAACCATATGGTGGATAGTCATATAGACCACCAGAAAGAACAATGCATTCCTAAGGTAACAGAAACTATCAGGTAGTTATCACACACTATACATTCATTGACCTCTTCATGGGTACATGATGTTTATCTTTGGGCTACATTCTGGTTTTCTGGGTACCCAGCCAATCCTGAGGCTATAGAGCATTAAATAGTCACAGATAATTAAACAGAGAGTCCAACATTTCCCAGATGCCTTTGCTCCTGGAGCCATAAAGCATTTAAAGTGAGTTCCCCTACAGTCCATTTCATATGAATATGACAAGCTTTGTCAATATTTGAAGCAATAAGCAAACTCAGCAATATGAATTTATTAGAGAAGAGTCATTGCAATACTTTGATCAGTTTTGTGTTAAATGTAATTAGAGTCCTGTAGTGTTTATAAACTAAGGACAAGTGATTTATCATCCTTAACTTCAGTTTCCAATTTTATCTGCTGCAAAAGAAATTTCTTGCTGTATATAAGAGAGGTAAAAATTGATGTAATTTACAGAAAAGGTTCTGAGTTAGAAATCAGAGAATGGAGGGTTTTTCAGTAGCACTTGGTGTGGGGGAAGGCAATTTGGATGTGACAGTTTGTAGAAGGAAAACTGATACAATATAACACACATTATTTAGAAAAGGCATTGAGTAGATGGCTTTATCTGTAAGAAATGCTTTTTAAAAAGAAATGGGAGTTTCTAAAACAGAAAAATAATGTTATTCATTCAATTGAAAAGGTTTCAAGTATCCATGATGGCAGAGGAGTAAGTGGAAGCTACACTAACCTCCTCCCAGGACCAATATAGAATTACAATTAAATTGGATAGAGAACATACAGAACAACCAACTGAACACTAACTGGAGAGAAGCCTTATAACAATGGACAGACAAAAGAAACCACTTCACCACAACATTACTGGTAGGGATTATGGAGAAGGTCTGAGAGGGCTGGCTGGGCTTCCAAGGGAATCAGCTGAAGTCCCCGAGGTATATTTCAGGGCCAGGGGGTTCCCCCGAGAAGTGTGGGGTCTAAACCCCAAACTGGGCTCCTCAGCCTACAGCACCAGTGCTGGGAAGGAACCCAGATAACATCCAGCTGTGAAAAGCAGCAGGGTTTTTGTCTTCCAGAGAGAGACAGCTGGACACGCAGAGAGCAAATGCACAAAATCTCATTTGCAGCCACTTACCCTGGGCACCAACAAAGAGATGGCGGAGTGACTAAAGACACTTGAGGAGAGTCTGGGGCTGTTGTCTATGGGGAAAGAACTGAGGGAGCAGCCACCAGGATCCTTGTGCTGAGTCATTCCCCATACTACAAGAACCATTACTCTCGGGCCAAATACAATATAATGACATCAGCCTAAGGGGAAATAATACCCTCACCCACAGGATTACTCTGCTGTACCAAGGGGTGCTGATTATAGTTTGATTAGATTAACAGCTGATAATCTTGAATGGCTGATTAGTTTAACAGCTAAGGAGGAAAATACAAAGCAGCCAAAATAAGAATACAAAGAGACAGACTCCAAAGTGAAAGAATGATAGGATTCTAGAGAAGAACTAGATGAAATGGAGGCAAGCAACTCATCGGATACAGATTTTAGAGTAATAATTATTAATACACAACAGCGTGAAAAAATATATAGAAACAATAACAAAGGAATGCAATATCTGAAATAAATAATCCACTGGAAGGAATAAACAGTAAGTTAGATGAAGCAGAGGCTTGAATCAGTGATTTGGAAAAAGGTAGAAAATAAAATCCCAGGTACAGCAGTAAAAAGAAAAAAGAATTTTAAAACAATGAGGACAGCTTAAGAAATATTTTGGACAACATGACATGAAACAACATCCACATAATGGGAATGCCAGAAAGAAAAAAGAATGAGCAAGGGTCTGAGAACCTATTTGAAGAAACAATGACTGAAAATTGTCCTAATCTGGTGAAGAAAAAAGACATATAAGTCCCAGAAGCTCAGCAAGTCCCAAACAAGTTGGACCCAAAGAGGCCTACACTGAGACACATCATAATTAAAATGAAAATGCTTAAAGACAAGGAGAGAATCCTAAAAGCTACAAGAGAAAAGCAGGTAGTTACCTACAAGGGAGCACCAAATAAACTGTCTTCTGATTTCCCAACAGAAATATTTTAGGCCAGAAAGGAGTGGCATGAAATATTCAAGGTGATAAAAAGCAAAGACCTACAACTAAGACTACTTTACCCAACAAGGTTATCATTTAAAATAGAAGGAAAAACAAGGAACTTTAAAGACAATAAAAAAGCTAAAGGCGTTTGTTAACACCAAACCAATATTGCAATAAATGTTAAAGGGCTTGCTTTATGAAGAAGAAATAGAGAAAGGAAAAAAAAATAGAAGAAAGCAGTCTAACAATAAAATGGCACTACATACGAATCTATCAATAATCACCTTAAATATAAATGGATTAATGGCATCAACCCAAAGACTGAGATTAGCTGAATAGATAAGAAAAGTAAAGGATTGTAAAAAGACATTTCATGCCAATGGAATAGAAAAAAGCTAGGGTAGCAGTGCTTATATCTGACAAAATAGATTTCAAAACTATGGCTATAGTAAGAGACAAAGAAGGATACCACATAATGATAAAGGGAGCAATCCAACAAGAGGATATAACCCTAGTAAACATTTATGTACCAAACAATGGAGCACCTAAATATGTGAAGTAAATCTTGATAGACATACAGAAAAAGATTGACAGAAATACGGTCATACTTTGGGATTTTAACACCCCATTGACTTCAGCACATAGACCTTCCAGGCATAAAAATCAACAAGAAGACAGTGGCCTTAAATGACACACTAAATTAAATGGATTTAATTGATATCTTCAGAGCATTTCACCCCAAAGCAGTGGAATATACATACTTTTCAAGTACAAATTGAATATTTTCTAGGATAAACCACATGTTATCCTAGACATAAAACAAGTCTTAATAAATAAAAGAATATTGAAATCATGTCAAGCATTTTCTCTGACCACAATACTATGAGACTAGAAATCAATCACAAGAAGAACATTGAAAAGCACACAAAGACATGGAAGCTAAAATAACATGTTATTAAACAATGACTGTGTTAACAATGAGATCAAGGAAGAAATCAAAAGATACCTTGAAACAAATGAAAATGAGGACAAAACAATCCATAATCTGTGAGACACTGGGAAAACAATCCTAAAAGGGAAATTCATAGCATTGGATATTCCTCATGGATATTGGCCTATCTCAAAAAAGAGAGAGAGAGAGAGAGAAAACACAAGTAAACAGTCTAACTTTACACTTAATAGACTGGAGAAAGAACAACAAACAAAGCCCACAGTGAGTAGAAGGAAGGAAATATTAAAGATAAGAGTAGAAATAAATGAAATAGAGTCTATAATTTGATAAACCAAAATCAATGAATCCAAGAACTGGTTATTTGACAAGATAAATAAGATTTACAAACCTTTAACCAGACTCATCAAGAAAAAAGAGAAAAGGCGTGAATCAATACAACCAGAAATGAAAGAGAAGAAATAACAATTCACACCAAAGAAATATAAAGGATTGTAAGAAAATATTATGAAAAATTGTATGCCAAAAACTGGACAACCTAGACAAAATGGATAAATTCCTAGGAACATACAGTCTTCCAAAATTAAATCAGGAGGAGTCAGCATATCTGAATAGACAGATTATACCTAAATAAATTGAAGCACTAAATCTCCCCCCAAAATAAACCCTGGACCACATGGCTTCACAGGTGATTTTATCAAACATTCCATGAAGAATTAACACCTCTCCTTCTCAAACTATTTCATAAAATTCAAAAAGAGGGAAAGCTCCCAAAATCATATTATGAGCATTATCCTAATTCTAAAACTAGATATAAAGACACTACAAAGAAAGAAAAGTATAGGCCAATATCCATCAGGAACATAGGTACCAAAATCTTCAACAAAATATTGGCACACCTGATACAGCAATGTATCAAAAAGATCATACACCATGATCAAGTGGGATTTATTCCAGGAATGCAAGGTTAGCACAACATTCACAAATCAATGAATGTGATACACCACATAAACAAAAGGAAGGATAAAAACCACAAGATCACATCAGTAGATGCAGGAAAAGCTTTTGATAAAATCCAGTGCCCATTTCTGATAAAAACTCACAGAAAAATGGGGGTGGAGGGGACATATCTAAACATAATAAAGGCCATTTATGACAAACCCACTGCCAGCATAATACTCAATGGGCAAAAATTATAAGCATTCTCCTTAAGACTGGGAACAGGACAAGGATGTCCACTTTCATCTCCCTTATTAACATAGTACTGAAAGTCCTAGCCGCAGTAATCAGACAAAAAGAAGAAATAAATGGCATCCAAATTGGAAAGGAAGAAGAAAAACTGTCTTTATTTGCAGATGACATGATCCTGTACATAGAGTACTCCAAAGATTGAACCAAGAAATGACTAGAACTGTTAAAGGAATTCAGCAAAATATCAGGATACAAAATTAATATCCAGAAATCAGTTGCATATTTATATGCCAATAATGAACTAGCAGAAAAAGGAAATTAAGAAAACATTCCCTTTCACAATTGCTACAAAAAAGAGTGAAATATGTAGGAATAAACCTAACCAAGGATGTAAAAGACCTGTACATGGAAAATTATAAGACACTCAGGAAAGAAATTGAAGAAGATATAAATAAGTGGAAGCACGTACCTTATTGATGGATAGGAAGAATTTACATTATTAAAATATCCATACTACCAAAGTAATTTATATATTCAACGCAATTTCTATCAAGATTCCAACAGTGTATTTCACAGAATTGGAACAAATACTTCAAAAATTTTCCCAGCTACTCATCAATTTTTAAAAGATTTTATTTATTTATTTTTAGAAAAAGGAGAGGGGATGGAGAGAGGGAAAAAACATCAATGTGTGATTGTCTCTTGTGGGCCCCCTACTGGGGACCTGGCCCACAACCCAGGTATGTGCCCTGACTGGTAATCGAATCAGTGACCCTTTGGTTCTTAGGCCGGCACTCAATCCATTGAGCCACACCAACCAGGAAAAATACTTCAAAAATTTGTATGGAACCACAAAAGGCACTACTGCACAGCAACAGTGGTCCTGAGAAAGAAGAACACAGTTGGAGGAATCATGCTACCTAATATTAAACTATACTACAAGGCCAAAGTAATCAAAACAGCCTGGTACTGGCATAAAAATAGATACATAGATGAATGGAGGAGAATCAAAAGACCCAAAATAAACCCACACCATTATAGTTAATTAATATTCAACACAGAAAGCAAGCACACACAATGGGCTAAAGATTGTTTATTCACTAAATGGTGTTGGAAAATTGGGAAAAAAATACATGAGGAAAAATAAAACTAGACCACATTCTTACACCACACACAAGAATAAAATCAGAATGGATTAAAGACTTAAACATTAGACCTGAAACCATAAAGATCCTAGAAGAAAACATAGGCAGTAAAATCTCAGACATTGCTTGTAGCAATTTTTTATCAGCTATATCTCCCTAGACAAGGGAAACAAAAGAAAAAATAAACAAATGGGATTACATCAAACTAAAAAGTTTTCTCACAGCAAAGGATCAACAAAATAAAAAGACACCCCACAGAATGGGAGAACATACTAACTGATGCATCTGATAAAGGGTTAATATCCAAAATTTATAAAGTACTTAAAAAACTCAATACCAATAAATAAATAAATAAATAAATAACCAATTCAATGAAAAAAGTGGGCAAAGGAACTGAAAAGACATTTCTCCAAAGAGGACATACGAATGGTCAATGGACATATGAAAAGATGCTTAATGTCACTAATCATCAGAGAAATACAAATTAAAACCACAATGAGATATCTCACACCTGTCAGAATGGCTATCATCAATAAATCAACAAACAACAAATGCTGGGGAGGATATGGAGAATGGGGAATGCTTTTGCCCTGTTGGTGGGAATCCAGACTGGTGAAGCCACTGTGGGAAACAGTATGAGGATATTTCCAAAAATTAAAAATAAATCTTCCTTTTAACCCAGTGATTTTACTTCTAGGAATATATCCAAAGGAACTCAAAACACTAATTCAAAAGAACATAGCACCCTTATGTTTGCTACAATGTTATTTACAATCACCAAGGTATGGAAGCAGCCCTTGTCCATTGATAGATGAGTGGATAAAACAACTATGAGACATTTACACAATGGAATACAACTTGGCCATAAAAAATAATAAAATTTGACCATTTACAATAGTATGGATGGAACTAGAGAGTATTATGCTATGTGCAATAAGCCAGTCAGAGGAAAGCAAACACCATATTATTTCACTCACATGTGGAATCTAATGAACAAACTGAACTAACAAGCAAAACAGAGACAGACTCATAGATGGAGAGCAGATGACTGCTAGTGGGGGTGAGGGAATTTAGGGAGTGGAGGGACTGAACAAAAAGAATAAAGGACTGGTGGACATGGACAACAGTGTGGTGATTGCTGGTGAGAGGGGTGTATAAGGGGACTAAGCGGTAATAAAAAAATATTAAATCAAAAAAAGGAAAGAAAATGAAAAGGCTTCTGATTTGTGAGGGCATGTTCTTTTTATTTTCAAAAATAAATTTGTCTTACAAAATTAAAATCACTCATGTATAACAATTTTAAAGCTTACATAGTTATATCAATTCATATAAAATATACTTATTCATAATTCTACCATAAGAATTGAAAGGCAGATTTAAACTTTGAATTGAGAAGGGAAAAACATTTCAGTGACTAGAAATTGTTACCTAGAATCATTAAAACTCAGCTCATGTCCAGTTTCTTTTTTTGTGACTTAGGGAAGTTTTATTTATATTAAAAATGAAAGAAAATCATAACTACTCCCAGTTTTTTGAGGTTTAAATGAGTTAGGGCATGTGCATAAGTCAAGATGCTCCAGAAAACAGAATAAAACATATGTGCGTATGTATTGTATATTTTCAGAGAGAGAGAGAGGAAGAGGGAGATGCAAGCAGGGGAAGAGAGGGAGAAAAAATGGTTTTGAGGAATTGTCTCATGCAGTTATGAGGTAGTCTGGCAAGCTGGAAACTCAGGTGAAAGTTAATGTTGCAGTCTTGAGCTCTAGTTTTGTAGGCAGAAATCCTTCTTTGATAACCTGTTTTGGCTGCTAAGGCCTTCATCTGACTGTATAAGGACCACGTTCATTTTTTAAAACTTAAAATCAACTGATTTTAAATATTGATCACATCTTTGAACAACAAGACTGGAGTTTAACCCAATGGTCACCATAACCCAGCCAAGTTGAAATTTAAAATTAGCCATCACAGCATAGCAAGTGCTCAGTAAATTATAGCTATTAATTTGATCCCCAATACTCTTTCTTAAAATAGCATGCTTAATTGTCTCATCCTCTTTCACTGAAATATTTTAGCAGCTTATTTTCTAATATCCCTTCTCCAGTTGTTAGTGACTCTAATCCACCCACCACCTGCAACGATATGAATTAAAAATGCAAATTCTTAATGGCTCCCACAAGGTTATGAGATGTCATTGAAAGGATACACAATGTCATTGATGTGACATACAAGATGTGACTAAGGTGATGCATCATCTAGCTGCTGTCACTCCATCACAGAACAGAAGCACAGATTTCCTGTACCTGAACTAAACTTTATCATTTCCAGAGGGTGACACACTGCTCCTTTGCATACTGTTTTCAGCAGAATTTTGTCAAATAACTTTGCTTCTTCTGACAGTTTTTTCCCAACATTTCTACATACTAAGTAAATTGCCTACTTCTCAGGATTCTAGCATTCTTCCATTTTATCTCAAATTATTCAATAATTTGTGTTATTTATATTGCTATCTTCCACCACTGACCTACAGTCACTTCCAGAACAGATATAATACAGAATATGCTAAATATGTCTCTCCTCTCTCTATCTTTCCCTCCCCCTTCTCTTGTTTATTCATAAACTTATTTTGGCACAGGGCAAGGTATAGTTTTAATAATTATCTGGATGCATTGAGAAAATGATGAAAAGCTGACTATTATTTCTGTGGAAAATAGGATCCCAAAGACAGTTTTGAGAATGGCATGCTATGAAGTGAAGTCAGGCATGAAAAAACAGGTGTGGTAGAAGAGGTCATGGCAGACTGTAAGAAATTGAGTTTACAAGGAGAGAACTAGGTTTAGAGACTATTATTGAAACCTATAACTGGATTAATAAATAACAATACATTTGAGATAAATAAATTTTAAACACATCTAAAATTTTTTGCACTCCAAATATAAAAATTGCCTTATAAATACATGTTCAGGTAAATTAAATTATGCAGATATTATACATGTATTGCTATACTATTTTACCAAAAAATTATTTTAGACTCCTAATTTTTAAACCAGTTTATTAAGTACAGATAAAAAATTGGTACATACAAGAGGCTATACTCTGTCTTGAGTACATACAAGTGACTGTACATATTCAATGTGTAAAACTTGATAAGATGGAGGTAAGTATATCTCCTATGGAACTATCACTGCATTCAATGCTGTAAACATATACATCACCTCCAAAGTCTCCTACTGCAGTCTTTCTTTTCTTTGTGATTAGAACACAACAAAAAATATACTCCTTTGTTATTGCTAATATGTTTCACACTATTCAGAGTCAAATAAAATCACGATACCCATCCTTCCAGTGGCATAAAAATTTAAAATATCCAATTTTTTAAACATTTCATGTATTTAAGACCTCTTGAATATTTTTATTGTTGTTTTAGTACAGTTGTCTCAAAAATATTTTATATTTTTATTTTTAGAGAGGGGAGGAGAAGGAGAAAAAGGAGATACACATTATGTGAGAGAAAAACATCGATCATTGCCTTTTGTACATGCCAACTGAACTCATAACCCAAGCATGTACCATGACCAGCAATCAAACCAGCAACTTTTCACTTCGTGTGAAGATACCCAACCAACTGAGCCACAATGGTCTGACTTTTTTGCATAGTATGCCATCCTCAAAACATTCTTTGGTATCCTGTTATCCATCAAAGTTATAGTCAGCCTTTCATTAATCTCAATGCAACCAGATACTTATTAAAACTACATTTTTCCCTGTGCCAAAATAAGTTATGAATACATCTTGAAATAAAAATAAAAATATGAAACTTTCCTATTGCCTTAATTTTTACTAAGTTTTAAGTATATTTTATTGATTATGCTCCCTAGCCCTTAGTTCATGTCCATGGGTTGTACATATAAGTTCTTTGAGTTCTCCATTTCCTATACCATTTTTTACCTCTCCCATCTCTTTAATGCCTACCAATTATGCTTTTCTCCCCTGTACCTTTCCCCCCTATTCTTCCCTTCTCCCTCCTACTGAAAACCCTCCATATGATGTCCATTTCTCTGATTCTGTTCCTGTTCTAGTTGTTTGCTTAGTTTTGTTTTTATTGTTTTTCTTTCCTTTTTTTTTGTTATTTGTTGATAGTTGTGTTTGTTCTCATTTTACTGTTCATATTTGTTATCTTCTTTTTCTTAGATATGTCCCATTAACATTTCATATAATAATGGCTTGATGATGATGAACTCCTTTAACTTGACCTTATCCAAGAAGCACTTTATCTATCTTTCCATTCTAAATTATAGCTTTGCTGGATAAAATAATCTTGGATATAGGTCCTTGCCTTTCATGACTTCAAGTACTTCTTTCCAGCCCCTTCTTGCCTGCAAGGTTTCTTTTGAGAAATCAGCTGATAGTTGTATGGGCACTCCTTTGTAGGTAACTGTCTCCTTTCCTCTTGCTGCTTTTAAGATTCTCTCTTTGTCTTTAATCTTGGGTAACTTAATGATGATGTGCTTTGGTGTGTTCCTCTTTGGGTCCAACTTCTTTGGGATTCTCTGGGTTTCCTGGACTTCTTGGAAGTCTATTTCCTTTGCCAGATTGGAGAAGTTTTCTTTCATCAATTGTTCATAAGTTTTCATTTTCTTATGATTATTCTTCCCCTTCTGGCACCCCTATAATTCGGACATTGGAATGTTTCAAATTGTCCCAGAGGTTCCTAAATCTCTTCATTTTTTGAATTTTTGTTTCTTCATTGTGTTCTGGTTGCATGTATATTTCTTCCTTTTGTTCCAAATCATTGCTTTGAGTCATGGTTTCCTTTCTGTCAGTGTTGGTTCCCTGAATATTTTGCTTTACTTCATTTTGGGCATCTTTCATTTATTGTTTTCTTTTTCGACCAAGCTCATTCAGTTCTGTGAACATTTTGATTACCAGGTCTTTAAATTCTCCATCAGAAAGGTTGGCTATCGCTTAGGTCTCTTTCTGAAACTTTGCTCTGTTCTTTAATTTGGGCCCTATTTCTTTGTCTTTGGGCACTTGTTAAGTTGTTAAGTGGGCAGGGCCTTAGGTATTCACCCAGGCTGGGCAAACCTCCTTGCTGTGCTGTGACACTTCCAGTGGGAGAGGAGCCAGAGAGGGAATAATGTAGCTCACCTGCTTGGCTCTAGCCCACTTTCCAAACAACTCTCTGGTGAGACTGGGAGTGTCTCCCACTGAGGCAACTGCTGTAGTCCACAGTCAGCTCTAAGTTTCAGTTCCCATTCAGTCAGCCCCACCCTCAAGTCTGCTGCCTTGCTAGTCTGGTTGATCTGGTTGACCATTTCTTTACTTTCTTTGTTGTCGGATTTCCATGCAGTTTGATTTTTCTGGCACTTCTGGTTGTTTATTGATTTTAGATTTGTTGTTATCCTCCTTTTGGTTGTGCAAGGAAGGAAAGGGTTTCTACCTATGCCTCCATCTTGGCCAGAACTGACTATTACTAGATTTTTAACTTAAAATTTTACTAAAATCTTAAGTGATAGGCAGTGGTTAATGTCTCTGAGACATTTTATATTTTCTTTATGTAATTGCTTAGTTTTTATTAATAGAAATTTTGAACAATTTTATTGACTTTTCCAGTATGAATTTAATCTTTGTTGGTTTATTGGAAGGTGTTATACATAGAATTTTCATATATGCCATTGGACTATCATGTTTCTTACTAAAAATCAACATGATTTCCTTTATATCTCATTATGTAAATGTTTTCAGCATAAAAGTAATTAATCTAATTGTCATTAAGCCATAGTCATGATATATATAATAAACATGAAAACATAAG
Organism: Carollia perspicillata; assembly: GCA_004027735.1. Classification (NCBI taxonomy): domain Eukaryota; kingdom Metazoa; phylum Chordata; class Mammalia; order Chiroptera; family Phyllostomidae; genus Carollia; species Carollia perspicillata. The sequence goes on along the minus strand of PVKM010007511.1, from coordinate 14,254 downwards.
ATATGCATATCCATATATTCATACACAAAGCTCACACACTCACTCATGCCCACATAGTCATACACATACACATCATTCTTGATGCTATGTACATGGAAGTCCTAGCATACCACAGTTGTCTAGAAGTATATAAAAAAGAATGAGGCCAGTAAGAGTCAAATTCTATTTCAAGTGAGTCCTTCACTTGAAGTATGTATGATGTTTATTCCCAGCTAGCATACTGGTACAGGAAAACTTCTAGGGAATAAAGCCAAAAAACAGACACCATTAGCATCCTAAAGGGTTTTTCATAATTATTGTTTCCCACATAAATGAATTTAGACTTTTTAAAACCATATTCATCTTCATTAGTGGAGATAATTGAAAACAGGTTACCTTTCTGGTAAAATCTAATGTTTGTGTTTACTTCCAGGAAATAAAAGCAATCCCTCTTACCATATTGTAGTACTATGTACACCTAAAGTCTATTGTGTCTGAATTCAAATTTGCCATCAGAATAACCAATATCAAGAAATTCCTATAATTTCTTTACTTAATATTTACTTCAGTTTAACAAAAATGGCAACAAAACACACTTTAAATATCTCAACCATTTTGCTTGATAAAATTTGCAGTGTAATCAGTTATATATTTATATTAATATATTATGTATGTAAATGTGACATGAAATACATTTTCATTTAAGTAAAATTATATGACAATGTATATATATGCGTAGAAAGGAAACAAACATATGCAATTACAATTGTCTAAAATTTAAAAGAAAATTAACTTGCATGTAAAAATCAGACAGAAGGTAAATACTCCCATAAACCTCTTAGTGTCTTCTAATTATGTAGATAGCATATTTACGATATTTCTTCCTAAACTTGGAGCTTTTCAAAAGAAATATAAAAAATAAATTTTGGTTTTTCTTCTTTACTTTTTTGTATTTTTAAGTTTTATTGTAACACATCTTACTTTGTTTTTCTATATTTCCCCATATGCTCTGTGTTTTCTTGCTTTCATCTTTTCTTTCTTTTCATAAATTACTTTATTGTTGTTCAGTTACAATTGTCTGCATTTTCTCCCCACCACTCCCTCTCAGCCCAGCCAAACCCACCTCCCTCCCTTGCTTCTACCCTCCCCATTGGTTTTGTCCATGTGCTCTTTATAGTAGTTCCTGAAAACCCTTCTCCCCACAGTCCCCTCCACCCTCCCCTCTGGCTATTGTTAAATTGTTCTTAATTTCAATGTCTCTTGTTATATTTTGTTTGCTTGTTTGTTTTGTTGATTAGATTTCATTTATAGGTGAGATTATATGGTATTACTGCTTGGCTTATTTCACTTAGCATAATGCTCTCCAGTTTCATCCATGCTGTTGCAAAGGGTTGGAGCTCCTTCTTTCTCTCTGCTGTGTAGAATTCCATGGTGTAAATGTACCATAGTTTTTTGGTCCATTCATTTGCTGATGGGCACTTAGGTTGCTTCCAGCACATGCCTATTGTAAATTGTGCTGCTATGAACATTGGGTGCATAGGTTCTTTTGGATTGGTATTTCAGGGATCTTAGGGTAAAAACCCAGCAGTGGAATTGCTGGGTCAAAAGGCAGTTCCATTTTTACTTTTTTGAGGAAATTCCATACGGTTTTCCACAGAAGATGCACCAGTCTACATTCCCACTAACAGTGCACTAGGGTTCCCTTTTCTCCACATTCTCTCCAACACTTGTTTGTATGATGGCCATTCTGACTGGAGTGAAGTGGCATCTCATTGTGGTTTTAATTTACATCTCTCTGATGGCTAGTGATGCTGAGCATCTTTTCATATGTCTCTGGGCCCCCTGTATGTCCTCCTTGGAGAAGTGTCTGTTCAGATCCTTTTCCCATTGTTTAATTAGGTTTTTTGTCTTCCTGGAGTGGAATGGTGTGAGTTCTTTATATATTTTGGAGATCAAAACTTTGTCCAAGTTATCAATGGCAAATATGTTTTCCCATATAGTTGGTTCTCTTTTTATTTTAATGCTGTGTTCTTTAGCCATGCAGAAGCTTTTTAAGTTGATGAGGTCCATTTTGTTTATTCTTTCCTTTATGCCCATTGCTTTAGGGGGACAGATCAGTAAAGATGTTGCTATGTGGAATTTCTGAGATTTTCCTACCAATGTTTACCTCTAGGACTTTTATGGTATCATGACTTACATTTAAGTTTTTTATCCACCTTGAATTTATTTTTGTGCATGGTGTAAGTTGGTGGTCATTTCATTTTTTTTGCATTTGGCTGTCCAGATCTACCAACACCATTTGTTGAAGAGGCTATTTTTACTACATTTTATGCTTCTTCCCCCTTTGTCCAATATTACTTGACCATAGAGACTTGGGTTTATTTTTCGGTTCTCTGTTCTGTTCCATTGGTCTATGTACCTGTTTTTATGCCAGTACCAGGCTATTTTGATTACAGTGTCCTTGTAATTTGTAATACAGTGTGATATTGGGTATTGTGATCCCTCCTACTTTATTCTTTCTCAAAATTGCTGCAGCTATTCGGAGTCCTTTATGGTTCCATATAAATTTCTGAAATGTTTGTTCTATATCTGTGAAATATGTCATCAGCACTTTAATAGGGATTGCACTGAATCTGTAAAATGCTTTGGGTAGTATGGCCATTTTGTTTATGTTAATTCTTCCAATCCATGAGGATGGTACATGCTTCCATTTGTTTGTATCTTCCTTAATTTCTTTATTCAGTGATGTATAGGTTTCTGAGTACAGGTCTTTTACCTCCTTGGTGAGGTTTATTCCTAGGTACATTATTTTTCTTGTTGCTATATCAAATGTGATTTTTTCCTGATTTTTGTTTATGATATTTCATTGTTGGTATACAAAAATTCCTTTGATTTCTGAGTATTGACATTGTATCCCATGTTTTGCCAAATTCATTTATTAAGTCGAGTAGTTTTTTGGTGTATTCTGTAGGATTTTCTAAGTACACTATCTTATCATCTGCAAACAATGACAGTTTTACTTCCTCCTTTCCAGTTTGTATGCCTTTTATTTCTTTTTCTTGTCTGATTGCTATGGTGAGGACTTCCAATACCATGTTGAATATGACTGGTGAAAGCACACATCTTTGTCTTGTTCCTGAACTTAGTGGGAAAGCTCTAAGCTTTTGCCCATTGAGTATGATGTTGGCAGGTATCTCATATATGACCTTTATTATGTTGAGGAGTGCTCCCCCTATTCCCACTTTCCTGAGTGTTTTTATTGTGAATGGGTCCTGTACCTCATCAAATGCTTTTTCTGCATCTATTGATATGATCATGTGATTTTTGACTTTTTTTTTGTTTATGTGGTATAGTGTGTTGACTGATTTGCAAATATTGTACCATCCTTGATCCCTGGGATGAATCCCACTTGATCATGGTATATGATCTTTTTAACATATTGCTGAATGCAGTTTGCCAATATTTGGATGAGGATTTTAGCATCTATGTTTATCACCAATATTGCCCTAAAGTTTTCTTTCTTTCTTATGTCTTTTTCTGGTTTGGGGATTAGAATGATGTTGGCTTCATAAAGAGTTTGGGAGTCTCCCATCTTCTTGAGTTTCTTGGAATAATCTGTGGAGGATGGGGGTTAGCTCTCCCTCAAGTTCTTTGTAAAATGGTGCTATGAAACTGTCTGCTCCAGGGCTTTTGTTGTTGGAAGCTTTTTCATTACTGTTTCAATTTCATCAGCTGTTATTTGTCTGTTCAGGCTTTCTGCTTTCTTTACTGAAATTTGGAAGATCATATTTTTGTATAAATTTGTTCATTTCACCTATGTTTTCAACTTTCTTGGCATATAGTTCTTCATATTAATTTGATACAATCCTTTGTGTTTCCATGGTATCAGTTGTAATCTCTCCTCTATCATTTCTGGTTGTGTTTATTTGGGTCCTCTCTCTTTTTTTCTTGATGAGTCTGCTTAAAGACTTGTTGATTTTGATTATCTTTTCAAAGAACCAGCTCCTGGATTCATTGATCCTTAGAATTGTGCTTTTAGTTTCTATGTCATTTAGTTCTGCTCTGATCTTGGTTATTTCCTTCCTTCTACTAGCTCTGGGCTGTCTTTGTTGTTGTTCCTTGAATTCTTGTAGGCATAGAGTTAGGTTGTTTATTTGAAATGTTTCTATCTTTTATAAGTAGGCCTCTATCACTATGAACTTCCCTCTGAGGACTGCCTTTACTGTGTCCCATAAGTTTTGGGTTGTCATGAGTTCATTTTCATTT
>PVKM010007510.1:0-41280 GCA_004027735.1 Carollia perspicillata | reverse complement strand
CCAGGTCGCGCTGTGTGCTCATTCACTAGTCATTCAGCAGAGGCTGCTCGAGCTTCTGCAAGGCCTGCTGTTGACACGAGCTGTGGGGACGGGCGAAGGAAGAATGGAGGGAGAAGAGAAGCCGGGGACATGGGAGGCTCGGGCTCTGAATATGACGTTCCACTGACTGTTAATATAGCTAGTTTTAAAAAAAGTCTTTAATATGTAGTTTATTTTGATTCTTATTAAAGTGTCTCTATATAGGCCTTACTACAATTTTAATAATGGAAAACAATGTATTAACAAATTGAATATTTCTCATATAATTGAATCTGAGAATTTTACAGCTGTAAGACAACTTACAGATCACGTAGTTTAACTCCAAATTTCATACTACATCTACTTTTATTTGTTGGTTCATTTTGTATTCTCAAATGTGAATCGAATGAAGATCACAGGACTTGAACTTGTCTGTATCCTCAAAAGGAAAGAAAAGACCACTTTCAGCAGGAAAGCTGGCTATCCCTTCCCGTCAGCTTGTCAAATGCAGAATGTCTGGTCTGTCGGCCGGGACTGACAGGTTCGCTATCACTGCTTTATCCCGGTAGGCCCTGAATCAGTAACTTTACTAAATATTACCTTATAGTGTTTTAATTACAGCATCAGTTCACATTTCAGGACTCGCTGCTTTCATATTATCTTGGCAGCAATTAAATCTATTAATATGTTCCATTTTTCATTTATATGCACAATGCAAGTACCTGAGACTCTAAAATCAACCAGTCACCAAAGACAACCTTAAACAATATTTTAAGTATCTGCTCACTAAACTCATATTTTAAAGTATCTACTCACTAAAATTCTTAATGCTGTTTTCTTTTTGTTTAATGTGCCTAAGTAGCCAGGTATCTGTTGTCATTATTATATGTAATCTTGATTTTACTTTATAGAGCTACCTGAATATACCAAATGAAACACTGAATACTTTAATTTGGAGGGAGTAAAAGAAACACAGAGGATTACACTGTATTCTGTGGTGCATGAAGATGCAACTGCTCTTACGTAACCAACGCTGCCTGGGAGCTAAGGGAGGAGGAAGAGCTTTCCACGGCCCCCACAGTCAGGCCTGGCTTCTCCCCTGCATTGTGACCTCTACAGCTGGGCAAGAAAAACAGTCTTGGTATGGATTCGGGGAAAAAAATCCATTTAGGGGTAATGTGTAGTAACAAAAATAGTGGCTACCAGGAAACTCAATTTTTTTTCTGATGTAGAAGCAGAGGTTTGGAGAGATGAAGAAATCTGCCAAGGTCACACAAGTAATAAGCAAGCTCCTGAGGGCAATGGCTGGGAGTTAGCTGTCATTCTGTCCAGAGAGCCTCAGATGTGGGGCGCACTTAATGCTGGTGGGGTGCCTGTGTCTCATTTCTATTGTCAGAAGTTTTTTGCTTAGTTTCAAGTCTGCTCCAGAAATAGTCTGCGCAAGTCTGCTCAAGTCTAGCTCTCTCTCCCCTTCTCAAGTCAGGATGGGGACAGTTCTTAAAATGAGAGGTCAAGTTACAATTATTTTCTCTCTAAGTTATGTTGACAACTTATAGGTTAATATTCTTTTTAGAAAGTGGTACATTTATTTTTAAAATGATGCCCCCCAAGAGAGACAATGATCTTTCTTGTGATCCATTCTTTATCAAATTCTTATAACAATAGGAAAAAAAGACCATGTTACATAATATAGCAAAACGAATGGGAAGCCTTCCTACATTGTTTGTTTTTCCCCTTCTAAAAAAAAAAAAAAGACCTTAAGAAGCAAACACCTGTCTGGAGTTAGGCCCAGTTGATTTTTTTTAAATTTCACCTTGGTGAATGCTTTCACCAAAGGTATAAAACACTGTTGGCTTCACTTGGAAATAAAACTTGGCAGCTGTTCAACACCACAGAGCAACGTTACATAACAAGGCAGTTCAAGAAACAGAAAAGAAAACCACATTGAAATGAGGCTTTGGTGAGTGGGCTCGTGGTTGGGCAGAACACACTTTTACCAACATAGAAAAGAGTCAGTGGCAAGGCCACGTGAAGGATTATTATGCAAATGCTCAGGGATTTTCCCCCAATAAATCTCCGAACTGTATATGCGCACACTGGATCACAGCAGTGACCTTCCGAGTGGGAGAGAGCTGCTTGTGCCAGAGTCTGAATGCTCGTGGGGCTGTTCTCGGAAGCCAAGTATGACCCCCCTCCCTTTCTCTCTCTTTAAAATAAAATAATGCCACCCCACAGAAACATTTTTTAAATAACAAAGAGTAGTTTCAATGGAAAGAGTCAAATTCTGATACTTCTGACCTTATTAGCAATTCTAAAACACATGTAACGCAACTCACCATCTAACCCAAGCCCTCTTTAGCATTCCTTTTTTTTAAACAGCATGCCCAAGCTGGTTTTAATATTTTAGCTCCAGAGAAGGAAGGAGTTACTTTTTAACATGCTTTTTTTTTTTTTTAAGAAAAGGCAAGTATCTTTAAGACAGTGTGAGTACCAAGCTGAAAGTCACAGTGGGCCCAGAGTCAGCACATTCCGGCTCCTCAGTAAAGCCATGTGCTAGATTGAGACGGAGCAATACAACCAAAAAAATAAAAAGAGAATAGATGCTTGCTTATGCAAACCCTTGAAAAGACCTATTATTTACTTTTAATCAATACTGACAGAAAGCATGTACAATGAACTTGACTTAGCACTAAAATGATACCCTTAATGGGTCAATCTGCTCAGGCTGAACACACCAGAGTGTACATCTTTGGAGATTTAAAAATCTCAGCCATTTCTAAACAGTATACTTAGTTTCTTGGTTAGGCACCTAAATGGTACTTCTGTGACCTAACAAACATATAAACTTTGTATTTGCTAAAGGATTTATTTGGGATCATTTTCCTGATAAAACCCCTGCAAGTTCAAGTTGTCTACCATGCAGGAAGAGACCAAGGCCCAGGAACCTGCATGTGTTGAGCAGATTCGCTACATGGAGGGTGTGGGGGCGACGGGACACGACTGGCTGAAAGGCAAGGCCTTACTAAGATTGAAGAGGGAGAAGAAAATGCTACTTGGTTTACCTTGAAATATTAGCAATCTGTACATAGTCCATACATTTTGGAATTCATAATTTATCCTAGAATAACCTAAATATCATAAAAATCTACTCCTCACTATGGAAAACAACAGAACATATTGGGGGCTTTGTACTCAGCATCTGAGTGAAATAAATGCTGGTGTTAAAAACCAGGATGAATGGCAAATTCGGAATAAAATTTCCTACTACAGAGCCTGGTGCATTCTATCTACTGAATAAATGTTGAATAAATTAATAAACAAATGGAAAAGCAGCATTTCCAGCTTTATTATCATGTTTTGAAACTAGATATTCCCAATATAAAAACTAATGACATGTTGTCAAACTAAAAATATTCATGTCTCAGGAACTTCATCATAAAGTTGCTTAACTACTGGGAAGTTGCTAGAGAAATGCCAGTGCCTCCGTTCACTCCGTAAGTGTAACTGGGTCTCAAGCATGGCCTCGCACTGTATGTCCTGTGAATTAGGTTGCAAAACACAGAACTTCAAATGCCATAAACACAGGCAAGATCTACACACAGCTTGAATCAACACACATGTCACTGTGATGAAAGACGATTAAAGCGCAGGTGGTAAAAGACAGGACCACGGTAATTTAAAACCACACACACAAGGTGAAAACAGACACTCAAGACTGAGGAGGAGCTGCTCGCGTCAGCAGCATCAACATTCCCATGGCAGTCAGGCTCCTTTCATCGTGGTCAATTCATGAACGGAGGAGAAAAGACAGAAAGGAAGGCAAATGCAGACCATCTGCTCCATCCAGATGCAAAGGCACATGACTCTCGCATCCACAGCTTTTCACCGGAAACTAACGGAGATCAGGTCTAATCTCCCCCCGAGTACCCCAAAAAGAGAGTTAGACATATTTGCATCACATAAAAACAACACCAAAATTATTAAATGAGACCATTCAAATAACAGTTAATACTTTCACCACTGAAATACACTGATTAAACAGAACACGAAATCAGCGTTAGAGAAAATGGGGTTGGATTCTCTTCGCTGTATTCTGCTTAAAACATCTTCATTCCTTAAACAGCAAGAACATTTTAGTCCAGTCATCCTAGTTTTCTAACAGCAGATAGTCCTTTAATACTGTGCATTTCAAGGAATGTACGTTTCCTTTCTTATAAGAAAAGGTTAAAAAATGTGCTTACCTTAAAATTGTGAACCTTTTCATATTTTGGAATTTGCTCATTTTCTTTCAGAGTTGCTCTTCTAACAAGTGATGTCAACTGCGAATAAGCAAAGAGTTTCAGAGGTTGCCAGATTGTCACAGACGACTTTTGAGAGCCCAGTTTCATTCCCAAGGCTGCTATCAATAAATCTTGCTGACGGCCCTCTTGTTTTGATTTGTGAACTGCAGGTTTATTAGTTTTCCTACCCGACCAAGACTCTTTGGATGGCATTTTTGGAATTCACAGGAAAGAATAAAACCTATATTGATCTATGTCTGTCGATGAACTCTGTTCAGCTAACAAATGAGCATTCTGCCAGCCAGCACAGAGCCCTGCCCTACAGAGAGCTGCAGAGAAACATCACAGAGGTGGAGGAGGATGATGAAGCACTTCTTAAAAAGAGGTCGACTAACCAGAAAAATTCTTCTTTCTTCTTTTTTTTTTAAAGGGCTCTATATTTAAGCTTCTGAAAACTTGAGTCTGAACAGAAATAAAGAGTCGATGCTAACATACAAAACGTTCAGCATCTCTCTATCCCTTTTTAAAAGCCATCCAATTCTGACAAATGATACATTTCTAAAAGCTTTCTTCTCTGTTGAATATATTAACATCCATTCTGAATGAAAGATGCCTACATACTGCCTGCAATCAGTTTCTAGCGACAGACACCCTGTGCAGCCCCTAGCTGAGGGTGGGGGAGGGGAGGGATTTGACAAGGAAGGCTGGATTAGACTGGCCACCGTAAGAAAGGAGACAACCAATGAAAATCAAGCAACAGTATTTAAGTACTGTATTCCTCAACTCTGTCTCTGTTTCTCCCTCCTCTCATGTAAGATTTTCTTGCTGGCTCAAGAAAAAAAGAAAACCCACAGTGGGAAGACAATGAGCAATGAATGAGTCATGCATCATTACAAAATGGAATATATTGTTACCTATTAAAAGCAAGGGCAAATTAACACGCAGCACCTGGCTTTAAAAAGAATGCACCACTGCCAGGTAAATTATAAAAGGCTGATCTATACACCACTTTATGCGTATGGATTGGGGTTAGTTAACTAAAACCAAATTTTATTAAAGATGAGCAACAGCTGATAAGCATTTTGATGAAAAATAAAAGGAGATGAACTAGGTGCCATTTTCACGTAGAACAATGAGCATGCATACAATATTGCTAACACTCTAGGGGGTCAGTTGTGTCTTCCCTACCATGAATCGGTCATTTTGTTGTTGGTCTATACTTACATAGATCCACGTTTTAATTCTTAGTCTCAATATTCATTAATCAAAAAGCTTGAAGCCAGTGGGAGCCGGCTGGGAATGACTCCTCATGTACACAGATCCCAGATGTGGTGTAACTGTGCTTACAGCAAGGACCCTTGGAAGTTTGTTGGGTAGAAAGGGGGGTGTTGAAGGTGTTCATGGATTTAAAGAATTAATATTGTTAAAATGTCAATACTACCCACAGCAATTTATAGAGTCCCTGCAATCCCTGCCAAGATACCAATGACATTTTCCACAGAACTAGAACAAATAATCCTTAAGCTTATATGGCGCCACCAAAGACCCTGAATAGCCAAAGCAGTCTTGAGAAAGAAGAACAAAATTGGAGGTACCATGCTCCCAGATTTCGATCTATCCTACAAAGCTAAAGTGATCAAAACAGTATGGTACTGGCACAAAAAACAGACACACAGCTCAATGAAACAGAGTAGAGATCCGTGCTCATATTGTCAATTAGTCTATGACAAAGGAGGCATGAATATACAATGGGGAAAAGGCAGTCTCTTCCATAAATGATGTTGGGAATACTGGACAGATACAGGCAAAAAAAAAATGACCAATTTCTCATACTAAATACAAAAATGAACTCAAAATGGATTAAAGATGTAACTGTAAGACCTTAGAACATAAAATTCCTAGAAAAAAACAGTAAACTTTTTGATATCGATCTATGCAATATTTTTTGAATGTGTCCTTGGGCCAAGGCAACAAAAGCAAAAATAAATGATACTACATTGGACTTAAGGTTTTGTACAGTGAAAAAAACCATCAACAAGATGAAAAGGTGACCTACTGAGTGCGAGAATATATTTGCAAATGATATCTCCCATAAAGAATTACTATCCAAAACATATTTTAAAATCCATACAACTCAACATCAAAAAACCAAATAAAAAATGGGCAGATAACCTAAATAGAAATTTCTCCAAAGACAAATAGATGGCCAACAGACACATGAAAAGATGCTCAATATCACCAATCAACAGGAAAATGCAGATCAAAACCACAAGGAGATATGGCCTCACACATGTCGGAATGGCTATCATCAAAAGACAACAAATAAGTCTTGGCAAGAACGTGGAGAAAACGCAACCCTTGTGCACTGGTGGTGGGATGTAAACAAGTGCAACCACTATGGAAAACCATACAGAAATTCCTCAAAAAATTAAAAACAGAACAACTGTACAGCCCAGCAATTCTACTTCTGGTAGTTATATGAAGAAAAGGAAAACAGTAATTCAAAAAGACATATGTACCCCTATGTTCATCGCAGCATTATTTATAATAGCCAAGATATGGAAGCAGTCTAGGTGTCCACTGACGAATGGATGCAGATTTGGTGTGCGCATGTATATGTATATGTATATGTATATGTATATGTATATGTATATGTATAATGGAATATTGTTCAGCCATTAACAAGAATGAAATCTTACCATCTGTGACATGGATGGACCTAGAGAGTACGTTAAATGAAATATATGTCAGACAGACAAGACAAATAACACATGATTTCACTTATATGTGGAATCTAAAACACAAACAAATGAACAAATAAAATGAAACATAAACAAACTCACAAATACAGAGAAGAAACTGATGGCTGCCGAAGGAGAAGGTGGTGGGAAGACGCAAAGACAAGGGGAAAGGAATCAAGAAGCACAAACTTCCAGTTACAAAGTAAGTCACGGGGACGTCGAGTGCAGCACCGGAAACACAGTCAGTAACATCGTTATAAATGTGTAGGGTGACGGGGGGTTATTAGACTTACTGTGATCACTTCGTAAGGCACATAAAGATTGAATCACTGTTGTATATATGAAACTAATATAACATAGGATGTCAACTATAATTAAAAATAAATTTAAAAATTAAAACTATTATTAAAAATAGTTTTTGGAAATAAATTTTTAAAAACAGAAAGTGGGATGGCTGGGTATACACTCAAACACACCTTTGGTTAAGAGCAGTACCTATACTTGTTATGAAGGTGCTATCGGAAGCTTGTTTTCTCACACTGGTTCCTTAAATGTCTCCCATCTGTTTCCTCATACTATAGTAATTAAGTTTAACTCATTATGATTCTAATATTACACTGTATTTAAAGAATCTAAAACTCTATATTTGAATGAATTCAGTCCATTTGCTTAGTGTAAACAATTTATCCCAGATTTCATAATCTGCAAGGGATATGTGTGCAGGGCAAATCCTCATTCAATTATGGCATGCAGAGGCCCTTAAACTATGCTAAATGTTGGAAATACCGAATAATTGACTTTCTCAACATCCTCCAATTTTTTTATTTACTTGAGTCTTTAGTCCCTTTTTAAAATAGTTTATTCTTTTAAAAAATTTATAAGTTATTATAGAAGTTAATGTTTATATCTACAAATATTTCATTTCTATAAATGTATACTCTCATGTGATTAATGTGAGACAAAAAATGCTACCATTTCAAGAGGAAATACAATGGAAAGAATTTTCCTTGCCTAACTTAAATTCCTCTTCAGCTGAGACCTAGATAGTCATGTGATGACTAAAAATATAAAAGCCAACCGACTCTTCGGTCACGTACAGCCTGAAGTAAAGTTACCCAGTTCTCAGTGGGCACCAGATAAAAACCCACTCCAATGGCAAATTTAACTGTAATTTTTTTTCTCTAACCATGTTTAACAAAATGTTTAAAGTTAAACATTAACTTTAACTTTAACATTAACTTTAAAATAACATAAATGTGTAAGTTAAAGAAAACAATCACTCGTATAACCCAGGTAAGCCTTCTTTTTCTTTTTTTTTTCTGAGTATTTCTGATCCAGGGCTTTTATTATAGATCATCCCCAAGTATTTCAGCTATAGTAAACACAATTCAACCAAAGCATAAAAATATTAATGGGAGAGTCATCCAAGAAAATGACAGACTCAGAGAGAGCAGGCTGACAGCTGCTGAGGGGGTGGGCGTTGGGTGGGTGGAGGGATCGAGCAAAAAAAGAAAAATGAGAAAAACTCATGGACACGGACAACAATGTGGTGACTGCTGAGAGGAGGTGGGTATGGGGGTATAAAGGGTGATGGAGGGAGATTTGACTTGGGGCGATAAATGCATAATACAGTGTACCGATGATGTGTTCTACCACCGTGCACTTGAAACCTGTATAATTTTGTTAACCAATGGGGAAAATGTAGACAACTGTACTTGAACAACAATTTAAAAAAGTGAAAAAATTAAATTAAAAAAAAGAAATACTAGGCAACTCCGTAGGGTAGTAAGAAGATATTAAACAGCTCTGGTAAGAAGGTTCTCAACCACTCCCAGATGGCTGGGGTGTGGTACTATTACGCCTTCAATAACTGCAACTGCATTTCTATATTTTGCTGAAAAGCTCTCAAGTCGTAAGAACTGCTAACTCTACAATTCAGAACCAGGCAAATGTATACTATATGTCCATATCTATCTACTTAGAGGGTTATAGTAGCTATAAATTATGATTAATAATAATCATAATAATCAATAATTTAATAATCTAATATCTAATTATCTAATAATTTAACAAATTATTGATTATTAAGTACCTATGTGCCAGGCGCCCTATTAAACAATTTCCATACAGAACCCATTAAATTCACCAAAAATGCCTATGAGGCATATAGCTTATCCTCATTTTAGAGTTGAAAGAACTGAGGCCTACAGAAGTTTTACTTCCCCAAACTGTAAGCTAGCAGGCAGTGGGTAAGAGCTGGGCTCTTGAACACTGTGCTAAACCCACCCAAGAGAGAGGGAAGTGGAGACTGAGGGTAACTGTTTTCTTCTATCTATTCAAGGTGGTTTATCTAGTTATTTTCTTTTCAATTTTGAAGAGTAGTAATATATGGCAAGATAGAGCAAGCACAGTGACAGTGGATGGTAAGAAAGTAACAGTAACTAAGCTCTCCAGATGTCAAGTTTAGTGCACAGTACATGCAGTAGACAATGCGGCCTCCAGCCTCCGTTCAAACACCCGCTCCTCCACGAAGGCTTTGATGATCCGCACCAGTGAGATGTGGTGTCGCCCTTCTGTGAACCTCAGAGCCTTTCGCTTGTTCATTAGATGTGAGACATATTCCACACTGTACCTTACATCACAGTTAACCTGTGCAGCTGTTTACACAGAACTGCATCTTACACATTTAATATAAACCTTGAATCTAGCACAGTAGCTTGCACCAATAAAGATTCAACAAACACTTCGTTAAAAGAATAAAACCAAATGAAGACAGCTCTTTTGTTGGGGGAGAGGGGAAAGACAGTGTGTTATAATAAAAAAGATGGGATTTAAAATCGGAGCACTGAAGTTTGAATCCTGACCTTAGATTTCTTTGGTGTCTTGGTTACCTCATCTACACACCATGGATAATCATACCTACCTAACACGTAGGGATGTTACTGGCAGTTCACAGAGGATGAAACATAAAGAGGACAAGACTGCATGAAGACAGAAGACACTCACTAAATGATAGTATTATGGGGTGCTGCACCAAATATGTGCTGCAGGGTATGCTGTGTAGTGTCAGACAAAGGTTTCTGCCGTCTGGGAGTTCGTAGATCAACCTCCTTTCGGCTCACACCATACAAACATGACTGGAAACTCCGCCCTTCCCTTTATATTGTGGTCTCTACCAAATTTCCCAAGTTTTAGCTCTAATCCTATCTTTGAAAAGGTGTAAAATGACATGTATGTGAGTTGAGGGGGCAGGACTGAGGGGGCGTGGAAGGCCGAAAGCACATTCTCTGCCTTTGTTAAGAGTCCAGGTAACAGTGCTGAATGCTTCATATCATTGTCCTACTTGTTTGTTAGTCACAACAGTTCTGGAAGTATGTTATATAATGGACACTTTATGGAAGATGAAGTGCTCAGAGTGACTTGCTCAAGGTCATAGTCAGGAAGATCGGATCCCGCTGTGTGTGTGCTGGCTTCAAAGCCTGGCAGCTGTTTCTGCTGCCTTTAGTGAGAGGAGGAGATACACCCGCGGCGTTCGGGTTGCAGGCCCCTCATATTCCGGTTCTATGAAGTAGAAGGAAATGGCTTCGCTGGGTGGGGACAGGGCACATACCCCACGAGATCATTCATGCTGGAAACACCACCAGTGCTTAGCTTTTTATTTTGACTGGGAATCTCTGGCCTGTCTTAGACTCTGGCCATCCTTGACACTGACAATGTTCACCTGAACGGTGACGAAACAGCAGCTCTGGGAGATTACGGAAGCACCTTGCCCAAGGTCAACTAACTGGTATGTGGCAAGAAGAGGATTTGACCCCTGGTCTGTGTGACTTCGAGTCTGTGTCTTTCCTCCCATCCTGCCTCTCAAATTATCCATGGTAAAATGCAATTTTTGAAAGGCTATCTATCATTTGAATAAATTTCTAGATCATTTATATTCTAGCATGCCTCAGACCACTAGCCAGCCATTTCAATACTGCTTACATTTGAATTTATAGTATCTACCAGATTCATCATTTAATCAAAAATTTCCAAATGCATATGAAAACAAACATTAGAGACTTCCGTACAGAACTCTATAAATTCCTTAAGTTATATGGAGATCAATAACTTTTTATGTTGCAGAGAAGCTCTTACATCTTGCCAGGTTCTAAATTTTCATGTTACTGGCATCAGCTCCCTCATAATTCCTAGCTCAGTCTTCATTACACAGCTCATCTAGCATTAACTTAATATCCATGTAAACAGATAGCAATAAGGCATGTTGATGCATTCATTTCGGTGGACAATAAATTTAAATTACACTGCAGACACTACCAAACTGCACATACTTCCACATGTCCCCTTTATAAACATAAGACATTTGAAAACAATGCAAACAAAAACATACAGCCCTGCATCACTATTCTTTCGAGAAACAACAGAGTGGCCAAATTCTGCAAGTGACAGTTCTGAGGGGGCTTTTCCCACTCTGCCTGAGGAACACCAGGCCCGAGAGGAGGGGGCAGTGGCACTTGGCCTGGTCTCCAAGCCTCCTACTTTTCTAAGTCCCAGCTGCACCAAATGAATCCCACGGTCTCCTCTACGTTTTTAACAGAAATTCAGAAGGAAAAAGAAAGGTTCACATTCAGCACACGAGGATGTAGAGCTTGGTGTGCTTCCACGGGGGAGGCCAGCCTGGCTATCTCCACGGAGTCTCCACTCGGGTGGCGCTGCCCAATTTACTATGCGTGGACTCTTGTCCAGCACTCAGTCCTGCAGGCTCGGAAACTCATCTGTCAGCTCGAGGGGGTCATGGCTATTTCTCAGAGGGAGGCTGACAGTATAATGCCAAGATCATGAAACTGGCAGGTGAAAGGAGAATGATGGTTGTCTAGTTTATGCTAAAATACGAGATGCAAAGTGGTGACCATCGGTTCCTTTTTTGATAGAACACCTACATTGGAAACAAAAAAATAAGGATGCTGATAAGAATGGAATCAGAACAGGTGGAGTGGGTTTCATGAACTGAATATTAATGTGTAGAGTGAAGACATCTGTTGAATCTTTTACAATTAGAACAGCCTTGCCAATGAACTAGAACACACAGTGTCCATTTTAAATTGGTGATTACTTAGACGGATGTAAGCAACTTCTACATCTTTCAGTCTCCTTTTTCCAGGTGTCTCTGTACTACAATTTTTCATATTTCTGCTCAAATACCTTGGGTGGTAATCTTAAAGTTAACTCGTAAGACAATCTTATTTTTTCCCCTTGTAAGTTCTTAAAGAATACTAGATTATAGCCCTGATGTACTGGTAACAATTTACATAATAAGATATAATAAAATAAATGGCCAATGTTTTCCTGTCCTGAATTATGTAACACAAGTTAATATATATATATATATGTAATATATATAAAATTACATAATAAGAGTAAAATATTCTAGTCTAACACTCTCCAGTGTTCGGCCGCTGGCAGTGATGGTTTGTATGGTGGTAACATTCTTGGTTCCTCGAATGAAAAGCTGAGATTAGCCTCTACAGGAATGTCTCGTTTCTGCCCCTAAATGAACTTGAAGGAATTTTTAGAGAAATGTGCCATTAACATTTTGGCTTTTGTTTTACCCAAATTTTTGATACATATTAGCTGAGAGACTTAAAGAAACATTACTGTTTGGTAACAACAGAGGAGATGAAATCAAAAAAGCTCTAACATTTTATCAACAATTGGGGACTTAAAATCCAGTGTAAAATTCTTGTATCATAAATGTTTTCACTATTTCAAAAAGCTTTTGGCTGTAGTATACATATGGAATACAACCATTAGGTTGGCCAAAAAGTCTATTTAGGTTTTTTTTTGTAAAATAAAAGAACACATTTTTCATTTTCACCAATAACTTTATTGATTTGGACATTTTGAGTATGTCAGCTATCTCCTGCTGTTGGCTTCTAGTGGGTAGAGGCCAGGGGTGCTGCTAAACATCTTCCAATGTATAAGACAGTTCTACAGCAAAGAATTACTTGGCCAAAACGTCAGTTATACCAAGAAACTTCGCAAACTACTTTGACACGTTTGATCAGTCACAGCACCTTCTCTATATACTGCATAAATCATTTTTTGCATTTCAGTTGTGTTTTACCTTTCTTGAAATAATAAAGCATAATATGCCAAAAATATTGTGTATCTTCTTCCGTCTTCGATATTAAAATGGCTGCACAAGAATTCACCAATTTTGATTAAGTTTTTTTAAACGCACACTAAGACTGCTGTCACAATACATCTAACAAAATTGTTTCGAATAAAGTTAAAGACAACTAAGCAGTACTGGAGCCATCGTATGGAAAAAAACATAATAGACTTATTGGCCAACCCAATAAAAAGCATAACTCAGATTGACATTACTAGGAGTATTTTCAGATATTAAACTGTCATGCGAGATTATTTCAAGTTACTGCAGTCCAGTGAACATTCTACAATCATCACTTTAACAGAAGCAAGACACTGTTTCAGAGTAAACACTAGGAACTACATTTTCAGTTTTCTTTTAGTGACTTCTATTTACTGGGCTGGGATGAAGTAGATGTGATTTGGATTTTTAAAAGAACCTGTTACTGATTTTGTTAAACATAAGTTACATAAGCTTACTTTCTATAGGTGTAGTTTGATTAGAATATTCCAATTATAATTTCTTTTAATATTCATTTTAAGCCTCAATTAAGGTAAATGTTAACTAATAGGATGAAGTATATTTGTGAAGTTCAAACATATTTTTGAAAACCTATTTATATTACTTGACAGTCCCAATAATGGCCTGAAAGTAAAAGATTTGACATGTTTGTACACAATGTCCTGAGAAGAAGTGTAAGCACAGGCATAACTCACAGATGTGTTAATAGTTCAGCTCGCTGCCAGGCATGAACTTGTCTTTGGAAGGACACTGCTATACGGCATGGTTTACATCAAGATAATGATGTTAAAAAAATAGAAGTGACCTACATCTGGGCATTTTTCTAAAATAAACTTTTCATAACACATCCATAGTATTTCATTCCCTGAAATTTCTGTTAGTTCAAAGGATGCTAATGAAATTAAGAGGAAGCATTAATTACCCCTAACTTGAACGCTCTCCTTCCCATAAGAGATTGTTAGATTCATCTACATACTGTGGCCGATATGGAACTTGACATCTTAAGAGCAATCCAAGGTATCTGGACCAGGCCCACAAATAATGAGAACATTAAAAAATAAGATACAGAAAGTCAGACTGCAAACAACTTCCTGTGAGGAGGAGGAAGACAAGATTAAAGGATAATTTAGTGACATTTTAATATAGTGAGGATCTTAGGTTGATAAAGTCAAATGCTATTTAAGGCTATCTGGCCAGATGAGGCTGCTGTTTTACTACCCTTTCCACCAAACCGCCCCCAAGGGCAATCAACAGTGAACAGGGTGTGCAGAGGCCCGGGTGGCTCCCCAAGCTCCCCATAATGTACCCACGTAAAAGCGTTTCATACAAAAACGTATTCAATTACTACTGAGTAAAGCTGATGCTCTAGGAAGCTGTGCCATATTTATGTTTAGGGTTACGGGTCCCTAATGAGCAGCAGGAAATGCAAAATCTAGATTCCAGAGAGCAGCCTTGGGTGACTGAGGGAGGCCTCAGGCTCTTTCCGGAGTGGGCCTGATTCTACCACCGCACTGCACAGCAAGAAGTAATCTGTGAGGTAGCTGCCTTAGTAATTCTGTTCTAGCCCTCCTCCACCAGAACCTTACTGAATTCTTCCTATTTGGTTAAAACAAACAAACAAACAAAAAAACGAAACAGAACAAAACCACCAGACTGGCTCTTACACTGAACCCAAATCAGTAGCACTTATGCAGAATTTTAGATTCTACAAAGCTCTCTGACACTCTGTAGCCCCCACTTCTATTTTTTCAGAAAGAAGATTCAGCAGTGTTATTAAGGCATTTGCTCACAGGCAGACAAATCAGTAAGCACAGAAGCCATAATGGGAACGCAGGCCTCCTGCCTTCACACCCTCTCCTCTATCCACTCTTCTGTACTTCCCTGGGACCCTGGCTTATGATCACTCAACATGTGACAAGACTGGCTCTTGCCTTATGTAAGAACCAGGGCCTCTAGACCCAGACGCATCACCAGGCAAACACATTTGCAGCTGAAAACGTCCACCCCCAGCTCAGTTCGAAGCCTGACAGATGGTTCACAACACCCAGAGAGGTAAGTCAGCCTTAGTAATTAATTTCTGGCATTTTAAAAAGCCTTTTTCATTACTCTGATGAGGGTGGGTAAAGTGATACATTGCTCATACTTAGACACATGCAAATTCTTTGTCAACTGTCTACCAGGGCTTTAAGGAGAGTTACTGAGCTGCATGTCTTTTTTGTTTTTGTTTTTGCTCTAGCTTTTCCTGTTCCTTAAATAAAAACAAATCAACAAAACTACCCTCCAAACCAATGAGTTGAGAGAATAGTCTCTTGAGCAACTAATTAAGCTGTTTGTAGAAATAAGTAATTAAGCTTTATATTAAACTCCACCAGACATACATAATTTACAAGGTGAAAGCCATTCAAATCTCATGAGTAAACAATTAACTAATTCCTATATTTATAACAGAAATTCCAGAATGGCAAATGCCACAGTAATTACACAATTAGGATACATCTTATCTTTAAAGTAATAGAGCATAACAAAATAAGGATTTTGGGTTCTGGACATGTAGCCTAAGAAAGTATAAATACTCACAAATTCAATAAAAGAAAATACAGAAATGTCAAAGTACATCCAGATGCTCCTTGACTTACAATAGGGTTATGTCCTGATAAATGCATCATAAATTGAAAATACTGTCAATTGAAATGCATTCAGTATACCTACCTTACCAGACATCATAGCTTACTTAGCCTAGCCTACCCTAATTGTGCTCGGAACACTTACATTAGCCTACAGTTAGGCAAAATAATAGAACAAAAAGCCTATTTAAAAAAGTGTTGACTATCTCATGCAACTTATTGAATGCTGTACTGGAAGTGAAAAAGAAAGTGGTTGAATGGGAATCATTTTCACACCACCATAAGGACAAAAAAAAATGGTAAGCTGAATCATAGTAACCTGGGGACCATCTGTATATACAACACAAGGCTCTCCTAAGTAGTTTTCATTCAATAAATATTTTATTTAGTACCTACCATGTTCTAGGTATTAGTAAAACTGTGGCAAATAGCAGAGAATAGGGCCCTATGCTTATTTTCACAAGGACCAGATATTAAACAAATATATATTTAATGAACAAATTATATTTGGGGTATTAGATAGGTAATGGATTTTTTCCATCCTGTTTTAATCCTAACAGTCACATTTTCTTACAAAGATTGAGTTCATTCATGAGATCTATGCCCATGCCCTCCTTCCAAGCTGCTTCCTCCGCTCATGGCCCTTCTGGGGTCACATGGGGTGATTCCCCACATCTCTCTGCCCAGATCTCTCTCCCTCAAATATGCGAGTGCCTTCAAAATGCCCAAACCCCAGGGTAGTGTGCTGACCACCTCACACAGTTCTTTTACCAGAAACAATGCAGAGAGAGAACTGCTGTTTACAAACCCTCCTCAATCTGCTTAGTCATCCCCTCCATAAAGAGTTAAAACAAACAATTTTTAACTGAAGTTCAGTGTTATCGCTAGTTAAGTGATTAAAGCCTGGCACTTGAGTAAAGACTACCTGTGAGAGAACATGAGCTCCACCTACTAGTTATGAGGTCCCAGGAGTCTCCATCTGTAAATCGGATGTCTTCACCTGTAAACTGGAGTAACGATAATACCTACCGCAAAGGGTGCTGGGAGGATGGGATGAGACAATGTACTGAGGATGCATGAAATGTGTATAAAGAATATATTGTCAGTAGTTGGCAGGCAGAGAGCCCCCAAAGCTCTCACAGATAGGTGGTGGTGGCGATACTGATACTGCTGTCATCATTAGCATATTGGTCTTACCACCCAACATAAAGTAGGTGCTAAATCTTGAAAGAATGAGCACACCAATCCACAGTACATTGGTAAGCCTCACTGAATTCTTCACACTCACAGAGGAATGCCTTTCTGAATGATTCCACCCTCCTGCCCTAAAAAATACTATTAGGAGAGATTTAACGCAAAGAAAATGGCCATTCTTTAACATACTCTATAGCTCGTTTTTTTTTTTAAATAATAGCTGATCAGAGGTGCAAAGAGAAAGGGCATTTAAAGTACTGTTTCCTCACTTGACAGACAAAATGTACACAACTATGAACTGAAAACATGTTGAGAGAGAAAATCTGTGACAACACAGGTATCATAGCAACACAGTTAACTAAGGGATGAAACTGAATGGAAAACATTTGTTCTGTTAAGAGATTAACCAGTGCCACCGGAAAGACAAAGGAAAGGGTGCCGGAGCTTCATAAACTGCAGTTTCCAATGCCAAACGCTGTGAATCAATGTGGTTTACATTAATACACAGGACCAAAACAACTCTTATTGGAGGAACAGCACAAAGTGCCATGAAAATTTGTGAATAAAAACTATCTGTAATGATGAGTTGTAAGAAAATCTTAAGAGGAAAGGGAATTTGGGCAGTATCTACCATTAGTAAACCTAGTTTCAAGGTTATTTCTTCCTAAGAACTCCAACCCATAACTTGTCATAAAATTGCAAGATGAGACTATTTTCAAATGCATGTCTTAATAAGGAAGACGTTAAAATAAGAAGTTTGATGTTAAAAAATAACTTGCCTAAAATATATCCTCCTGCAGATCAGCTGTAGATGTTTTTAAGTGGAAGCTTTCATTACGTTTTTCTGTTGGAAATACCAAGCCATGACATCAGATGAATAATGTTTCTTTGTTGTTTCCCTTTTTAAAAGAACCTGGTCTTTGAGACACAACATATGGAGTTTAATGCATTATTTTATACCAATGGTACTGATTTTAATAAATGATAGCCTAGTAAATTAGCTATCATGGGTCATTTATTTTGACAGTTTCCCCCCAACTCTGTCTCCTCTCTGTTATAGACTGTGTTAATTTATAGTTTTATACCTCCACATTTAAAAAACTCTTCAAAAGAGAAAGAGCCTTATACCAAAAGACGTAAAGGTATCTGGGGTCCTTTTAGGGGTGGTTTTCTTGAGGAAAAATATTGAGTTGCTACATGGGCTAGCTGTTTTTTCCATAGAATATCATTTTTCACTTGGAAGAATGACTTCCAAATTTTGCTTATTCAGACTTGGCATTTTTTCAAAAATGAACAAAGTAAACCTGCCATCTCATGGAAAACAACTGATAGTCAATGAAAAAATTCAAACTTTCAAGAGAAAGCAAGATTTGGGACATTTTTGTATCTACCACCCTGAACTTGAAAGCTTCCCACTACTTAAATTACTTTTCTGATGAGATCAAATGCTGATATTGACCAATGCAATTTTTTGATAGCATATAAAGAACTATGTCAATGTTTGGAAGACCCACATAAGTCAGTGAACCAGTATTTTCCAAATTACCAATGCATGGTGTTCAGAGCCATGCACAGTGGAGAGATTCTTTCAGAGTTCAAAACAGACCAGTGGATTTTAGTGTAACCAAGTGAGAAATGCTTATAGACAGGGTTTCAAGTTCCACACTGCAAGTAACATTTAGGAAACTACCACTTGTCCAGTTCTGGTGTGATATCAAAGAGAAGTATCTACAATTATCTGAAAAGGCTATTAAAATACTCCTCTCTTTTCCAAATGCATGTTTGTATGAAGTCAAACTTTCTTCACATACTTTAACCAGATTAACACATTACCACAGATCAAATGCAGAGGCACTTATGAAAATTTATTTGTTTTCATAGTAGTAAGATATAAAGAGATTTACAGAAAAGTAAAAAGTGCCATTCTTCTATTAACTAAATTCGTTTCATAAAATATTATCTCAATAATATGCTATTATATTAATATGTAATGCATTTATTATATTTAAATGAATTAATATATTAAGATATTTTTTAAAATCTGTTTTAATTTCCAATATAGTATTTATCAATAGATATAACCCACATAAATTAAAGCTCTTTGAGGTCTATAACAATTTTTAAAGTGTTAGGGGCTCCTGAGATTTGAGAATCACTGATCTAATCAATTAGTTGCAACATTTACTGTGCAACAGCATCTCTGCCCCCTGCCTCCCTGCCTGGCCATGTGCACAGAAAGACTAACATACGTCAGGCCTCCTGTTGGTTGCCTCGTGTCAATTCTACTGAATCAGAATGTCCGCCATGGGCTCTGCTGTGTACAAAGCATCACTGCTGAAAACACTGATCTGATTTGTCAAAATCAGTCACAGTCAAAAACTATGACTGCATATTTTAGAATTTCCACACAATATATTTATATTAAGTAGTTTTTTCATTTTCTTCATTAATTTCTAAAAAGTACTATCCTTAGTAATACCTTTTTCTTTTATTGCTATAAATGCAACTCTTTATTCATGTAATTGGTTTCCCAGCTTCTGAGAGATCGCATGGAAAATGTTAAACTGTCAAACTGTATTAAAAAGCTGTAAGGTTTTGCTGTTGTTTTTTGCTTCACTTCTCTTTTTTTGCTTCTAAATTATAATAAACTGGGTACAGTAAGTTTTACATATAGTCTCAATAGTAGTGATTTGAAAAATACTTTAATTGCCTTCAAAAAATACCTTATTTAGGAGGTGACTGTCAACTCAGAGGTCTTTTGTCAGTTTCAAAGGGCTAAGTAAGCTTCAACTTTGACAATGAAATGCTAATAAGCACTTAGACTAAACTGACGAAAACCTGAAGACGTCAACCTGAATTTAAGTCAACTGTTGAAAGTGTAAAAGTGTGCTGACTTAAGTATAATAAATGTGACATGCTTTATTACATTATAAATCTTAGCTACTAATATATTATACTAATACATAAATGAATTATGTTAATAAATGTGGTTCAATTACAAAAACTTTGAAGATATTGGTCCAGATCTCATTCTACCAAGTATACTGCCATTTAAATTCACATGCTGAATTATTGAGAGCTTTGCCCATCCATATAATTTACCCTATCATGGAATTAAAAATCCCTTCTCATCTTGTTGTCACTGGGACAGGAATAGAACTATGGGAATCTGTGCATTTCTGTGCTACTTAAAGGTAAGGGAGGGAGGGTGAACTTGACACCAGCAGTCACTGGAGAGCTAAGCGACAGCATCAGGAGAAAGATTTTGTTTTGTTTAACATTTAAAAAATTCAGTAGGTGTAAGTTTTCTAATTCTGTAGACTGGAATCGTTCCTTCTTTTGCACTTCTGAGTTTACTTTTTTTTTTTTAAAGATTTTATTTATTTATCTTTAGAGGGGAAGGGAAGGAGAGGGGAGAGAAATATCAATGTGTGGTTGCCTCTCATGCATCCCCTGCTGGGAACTGGCCTGCAACCCAGGCATGTGCCCTGACTGGGAATCGAACCACGGTTGTTTGGTTCGCAGGCCCACGCTCAATCCACTGAGCTACACCAGCCAGGGCCTGAGTTTACTTTAACAACCGATGGTAAGCATGGCGGCCTTGGAGTGACGGGCCGCACCCGAACCCAGGCTTCGGCTTCCTCTGCACGTGTTCAAGGACGTTTCAGTCTCTCCCTTCGGAGGGTCTCTCCCTTCGGAGCCGGCCAGTCACTCAGAGGGTGACCCGCTTAGCCTGAGCCCTAACACAGTCTGACGGTTTTACGATGACACCAAGAGGCATTTGGTAATACGGTCTGGCTTTCCTCTTTTAAAAATAAAGGATGCATTACTAAAGCACACCCCACGTATCTCTTCATAACTCTCCACATACCTATCACCCCGAAGACACCCATGTCATTATAATACTCACCCTTAAAAATGACTAAATCAGATATCTGGTAAAGTACCTACTACATTTTCTTACATTCGGAGGTGTAATAATTGTTAGTTGTTTCTGTTATTATCCTTAGATTTACAGCCCCTAGTGATGTATGCTGGAAAGCTAGACGAGACCTCCAATTTCCTGAGGCCAAAGAAAATTATGTGACTGGCTCAGAGACGTGAGCCTAGTTAGCAGCAGAGCCAAGCCTGTGCTTAATCTGCACGCTTTCAGTCTGCTTACCTCCTGGAAGAGTGAGCGCTCAGAAGTACAGAATCTTGTGTCTGAAAACCTCTAGAAGGTTAACAGAGAGAGCTTATGCACAGCGAACTGTGACACCTAGAAGGCACCTGAATGTCATCTATGAAAGCCGAGTCCTTCATTCCACAGCTGAGGTCCAGAGAGGTTAATGACATGCTTCAAGTGGTGTCATCGAGTCACAAGACAAGGATCCAGAACTGTTCCAAGAAGATGCCTAATAAAAAATGGTTGTTTCGGTTGTTTTGGGTGTGTGAGAGAATGGCTGGATAAACAGGAGACAATGTGGCAGTAAAATCTCCGTTTGAAGTGCTTGTATTTGAGCAGTAAAGGTGGATCTTTGTGGAAGACACATCTCACGAGTAAAAAACAAAGGAATTAAGAGAGAAAAGGAACAGCACAGAGAGCAGCTGAACCAGATGCTGTGAGCTGCTCCAAAGCTATGACAGAGCGCAGCGTATAGGACCACAGAGATTCTTTTTGAGACTTAATACAAGACCAAATGTTAAAAATCCACTGCTATTTAAGTATTCTGTCACAGAGAAAAAAAATTTAGCTTAAAAGTTTAGAAGATTTTTACATGAAACTGTAAGTTAAATATTAAAAGCACTTGTTTATAATCTAGTATCACTATGAATTTAGACACATATATGTATATGAAATAAAACAAAATCTACCCCTTTGCAGTAACTATGAACAATGCTTCCTAATAAAAGCATTTGTCACACATGGGAAATACAGTCAATAATATTATATTAACTATATATGGTGCCAGGTAGGTACTGAAAATATCAGGGGGAGTACTTTGTAAAGTATATGATTGTCTAACCACTATGCTGTATACCTAAAATACAAAATAACATTGAATGCTAACTGTAATTGAAAGATAAAATTCAAAAAAAGAAGCATCTGCCCTAGTCATTAATTAGTCAAAGGGACTTTTTCTACATGGGACAAAGGGAATTCTCTATTCACACTGAAATAAGTAGTAATTAGAATGTTATGTACAAATGATACCAAATAGTTTTGATTTAAATAACAGTTGCCGCTAAGCACCACTGTGCATGCTGCAGACGGAAATTACGGAAATTCTCTCCCTTCAAAAAGGCTTCCTTAATTTAGAGCTGAGTCCCTCTGAAGGGTATACAAGCTTGGCTATGATTACATATGAAGCTAATGCACAACTTTGTATATTCTTTCAGCAAATTCAGGAGTGCTTCTCTCATGTAAGGGTTTGGTAGATTTTAAAGGTATAGAATTTTCCAAGAAAAACAACTGTATATACTTTTAACTTATCCCTGAAGTTAATGGACTTGTAAACTTAAATTTTTGGTTATACATTTTTCCTAAAGAAATACTGAGTTTTACAGCATTAACTATTCTGGAAACAAATCTTTTACTTGAAGAGAAATAGCAATTGTGCAAAAAAAAATAAAATTCTGAATTTACAAAGTCTACTAAAATGAATCAAGCAATCCTAATCTGGACTAAGCAAAAAAATTTTTTTTAAAAAGGCTACTTAAGGAAGATTTATAATAATGACATAAAAAGTATGCAGGAAAAGCAGCACTGATTACCAATCATTTAAGAACAAGATATCCTGGCAGAAAGAGCTTCTCTATCTCTATACTTATTTTTTCATCATTTAAAATAATGACGACTTTTAAGGTTTTTAAAAAATGTATTGGGTGTACAGGACAGAGAATTAGCTTCATAACAAGATCTATGGTTGTCTTGCTCAGTACTGGATATAGCACCCACATCAGTAAATGAATATCAATAAATATTGTTATTGGTTATCAATAAACAACCAATATCAATAAATATTTATGGGATAAATAATTTGGCTAAATAATTATTGTTTATAAATATGATGGAATATTAGAGCAGAAATATATTTATTCACATGGACAGGTTTTTTATAACCTAGTAGTAGCTTATATAGAAGTATTCTCTCTCTCTCTCTCTCTCTCTCTCTCACACACACACACACACATACGGAAAGAAAATGACAGAATATTATGGGTTATGTTATCCATCAATCATGGGATTTATGTGATTTTTATATTGTTTTTCATTGCTTTATTATTTTTGTAAGCAATGAAATGAATTACTCGTATAATAAACACATGAAAGTTTAAAACAATCTCTAAGCGTAGGAAGACTAGAAGGAAATCCATCAAAAAGTTAACATGAAGGTGTTTTTCGATGATGGGACTATGACTAATCCCCTCTTTCTTTTACTTCATATTTTCAAATTAAATAAAGAACATGTATTTCTTTAAGACTAGAAAAAACTCTCTTAAATTCATTAATTAGACATACCAACATGATTCATTTTTTAATCGTAAGAACGGTTTTAGGCGACATGATTGGACTTGTTTGCAAATATCACCTGTAGACACTGGCATGACTGTGGGGGTCTAGTTAATGCAGCCAAAGTGTTTCCACAGTTCCCCACCACTTTCGCCGTCTGGCACTCTCCTCTCCCCACCACGACTGCCAGTCCCCCAGCCTTGAGAAACACCAGGCCTCCAGAATTTGGCCGATAAACTTCGCAGAGCTCCAAAATCAGGGCATACGAAGAGGAGTTTGCGCCTGAGGCCGGCCTGCTTAGAGAGCACTGTCAGGTCACTGGGGGGCCTACCTGAGTCACGGTGCATTGAAGTCAATTACTAAAATTAATATGCCAATGATTTAATCTATTTTAAGTAATTAGGAGGAAGTCAAGGTTCTGCTTACCTTAATATTCCCCTCATTCACTCCCATTCCGGTAAGTTTTATAAGGGAGAAAGGGCAAAAGTTATAACCATTTCTCCAGAAATTTTATACAACCCACAGTCCACCCATGGGAGCTCGTTACATGGAGAATGTCATTCCTGCTCTGGGACTGGGGAAAAGAGGACTCTATTTACAGGACTCGAGTGGGCTGCATCTGCACACTTTTGCGAGAGAAAACTGAATGCTTCAGTGAACTCAATAAAGCTAAAAAAATAAAAAATCTTCAGCAGTCTTCTATAGGGAGTTCTGGAATCATACCACTGCCACAAAGAATGCCTTTTCCCATTTGAATACACTGTGAGTGGGGAGCAGAAATGGAATACCTGGTACCATGAGGCACGGTTCAGAGTAGGGATGCTCTAATCCCCATCAACTGCGGCCATGACGAACACCTGCTGTGGGACCCATTCCAGGCCAGAGAGGAATGGTAAGGAGAGAGCCCATGACTAAAGGAGAGCTGGCCACTGCCTAGCTCGCTGAGTGCTTCTGACTCAGGTCCGAGATCCCAGCAGAGCAGAGAAGCTCCTCCTCCCGGTACTTAAGAATCCTCTCTCATTGTGTACCCTCATTCACTGAAGCCATTATTGCAGAATAAATAGTGAACATGCCACAACGATAGGATAGAAATCTTCAACAAGTCAGAATGCCTTGCAATCACTACTACACACCAATTGCTTTGTTACTCGTATTTCCCTAAAAAAAATATGACCTGAAAAACGTTACATCTAAAATGGCATAAGGAAAGTGGGTATTTCAAGATAATAAGATGTTTTTATAATAGAAAGGATAAAAGGATAAAGAAAGGATAAAAGTAAGATGTGATGTAAATGTGGGAAATGAAAACATTAAATAGGGTGTCTTCTGTCAGGTCAACACTTAAAAAAAAATTCTTGTCCTGATAGAAACTTAATCAAGTGGCCCTTGGATGAGTCGTGGCGGTAGGATTCTCTACAAAAGGGCCACTAAGGAACGTTCTGGAGCAATGAGATGTTCTATATTTTTATTGTAATGATAGTTACACAGGTGTATATATTTGTCAAAGCTCATCAATCTGTATGTGTAACTGTGCATTTTACTACATGTAAATCATACCCCTATAGTTATTAAAAATTCTTGGAAAATAAGCCTATAAAGAAATATGGGCCAATGTGTAGTTTCCCTATTACACCGATTACTTTCTCAAGGGATAAGGGACTACAGTGTCTTCCTTACCGGGAACTTGGGCAGCAGCTCAAAGTAACTCTAGAGTTACTAAGTAAACCAGACCGAGCACAGGGGGGCCTTCCTATTGAATGAGCAAAAGGAAGAGGTGTGCTCTTACGACTGTGCTCAACAATCTGCAGCTTATGTAAAAGCTTCTGCTTTTGGAATAAAGGTAACCTTTTACCAAACACTGCTAGTAAATAATTACAAGCTGCAGTAACTCAGACATTTTCAAGAAAAATGTTCTATGAGATGTAAAACTGAACGGTGTCAATTAGGTCATCAGCGACCCTGTAGCACTTAGTGAACTTTCCCTGAGTGGTGAGAAAGTAGAAAATAATAGGGCTGATTCAGTCGAGTGACTGAAGCACCACAGTGAAAGTGGTGCAGCAGCACATTAAAGGGAGACACCAAATGTGGGCGCCGCTGACAGCTGCTGCAGACGCCTGTCATTTCTTACTGAGAGGATCTAACTATTGCTCAAGTGTGAATTCTTGACCGGCTGTAGTAACTGGAAAAAGACCCAGGAATTGCTAAGGGCTAACTTATGAGGACACGTAAAAACAATTATGTTCCCATAACCTGAGAAAGAAAATGCCCAGGGCATGGCTATGACTTACCAGTGTGAGGGGTCTAAACACTGCGGGGGAGGGAAACGGACTCCGAACAGGCAGGGGACTGTGAGGGAGCAAAGGCAGAAGACGAGCAGTCCAGATCTAAAGCATAAGCCCCAGGAGTGGCCGACGGGGCCCTTTTGGCTGCCCCCCAATGTAGACCATGAGAGACGTGGAGAGGCCAGACTGCTGTTCGACAGTCTCTAACCGCTCTGGACCCCGGACGCTGCCACCCGCCCAAAGCCACCAGAGTGATGTCTACTCCACAGCGTTAACTGGATTGGGATCTTGCCGCCAATAATTATTTCCCCACCAAGAGCTGAAATTCTGAAATAGAAATTGTGAAGAAATTTCTAATAGCTTCCTCTTCCAACCTTCAAACCAGTAATTTAAGAGTTATTTTATTTGTTTGATTGGCCCACAAAGAAAAATCTTCCACAACTGCAGCCGGCCTGAATATTACAGTTTGGTCTTCCACTGCCCTGGTTCTTTGGAGCTGAGGCACTAATATTTGTCTTCCATCTTTCTATTTCCATCTGGTTTCCCTTAAAGTCTTTCAATTACTCGTCCTTTCTGTGGGTGATGAAATTCACCCAAATCATCTCCTGGGCCCCATCAGAGTGTTCTTGAATCATTCAAGCATTAGTCTCTGGTGAGGTCCAGACTGTCCTCACACACAACTGACTGGGTGGGGTTCAGGAAGATTCCACTCCAACTCCAACATGTTGGTTTCTCTGCACACATGTCCAAAGAGGTCCACCTAGCCACTGCCCTCACAGGCTATCTCATGTCACACAGGCAGACTGTCTGTACCACAGGGGCTTTTTCTGGGGGGTGAGGAATGGCCCTCTCTGCCTCACAGGGACATTCTTAGGAGCCTGAGTTCTTCAAGGGAAAAGTACAGAGTTTCACAGCAAGGTGAACTGCTGCGTGTTTTTCCTCAGTCCCAGAGTTGATTTATATCAGGGCCTTGGACTTGGTTGAATTCATAAAATATACTCATTTATGTGTTCGTTCATTTAGTCAACAATTGCTTATCTAAAACTCAGAAGTGATACAACACAGAGGGAGTAAAGTCCGGACAATGGGGTAGAGTGCCAGACTGTCATGTGAATTTCTGAATTATGATTCTGAAAAATCAGTGTTCCCCCTACAGGAGTGTTTCCTGTGACCTGCTGGGCTCTTACTGCAGCAAACTCCAATCGGAGTAAGTCCAACTCAGCACTTCCTGCACTCCTATAATAATACACAGATGATACATGTAGCTTGCCTTTTGCTCTCCAAGATGTCTAAGTATTAATGAAATAAAGTGGAAACAATGAAAAATTTAAAATGTAAGATCTTTGAGGCATGGCTTATAACTTGTATGTCTTTTATCTCTCCCACAGCCTTGCCTACTTCCTTGCAAACAGGAGGCACACAGTAAGGGCTGAAATAAATGCAGTTAATTCCGACAGGAGGTGACTTAGTCCTCAGAGACTGAAGAAAAAAATGGGATGGTATTTCTGCTGTGCTCTTAAGTGGTTTAAGTTCCAATGTAAGTTTTGAGTAACAAGAATTTGTTTATGTAGATAACTCAGGAAAGACTGCAGAAAATAGAGTGTGACGACATGCAGGCGAAGGAAGGAGAGGGTTCACCCAGCTGCAGCTAAGGGAGCAGGTGGATGTAGAAGTTACGGGAACTTGGAGAGACCTGAAGGGCTCACCACGGAGTGCAGGTTCATTGAAAGTTCCCTGACAGGCGGAGAAAGCGGCTTTACTTGTCTTATTTTCAGGAAGGTAGAGTTAAAATACTGGTCAATACTAAAATGCAAATACCACAGCAAAATCACATATTTTGAGCCTTAAAAAGTCATTGGTACACTATCTGGCAAAGACACACGCTTCCTCATTGGACACAATTAGAGGTTTCAGAGTATTATTAAAAAAGAAGCTACTTTATCAATGAGGCCATTATTAGCCTTTTGATGTTACCTTGTGAACTCAGAAGGTAGTTCCAGCACTGAAAAGATGGATCTTGAAGAAAAACCTGAATGTGCTGTTTCTAGCAAAGCCTGGGGGAATGGCCCCCAGGACAGCAGCGCCCATACACGGGCATCTGTGGGTGCGCGCTCTGACTCCAGAGCGCAGTGCTGTGTGCCGCAGCAGCACACGTCCGAGGAGCCCACATCGCAGAATCTCATGGACCCCTTAGCCACCCGTGCAACCGGCATCCAGGGTCCTTAAACATGGGGGCAAGTCTGGGCCCCTAGGAGTTTAAAGGCTTTCTCAAGAGCACCCCCTAATAATACTTATAATACTTACAACTGACCAAGAAGGATTTTTTTAACCCCATTTGATTTCTTAAGAATGATATTTATTGAAGAGGACAAACCCAATCTTAGAAGTTCTATATGGAAGGTATAGTCTTCCTCATAAATTATTAAATTGGCTTTTTAATGTAAATAAGTGACCCCGGGCATATCTGACAGTTCTCTAAGAGCCTGTTCACTCTGACCAACTAATCCGAACCTTGAACAAGCCACAGTGGAAACCTGAACATGTAAATTTGACTAGGGGAGAGAGGAGCATGCTGACAAGGCTGGTCTAGGAAAGAGAAGAGCAGAAGAGCAGAGTTTGGGAAGGAACAATGAAGGAGAAAGAAACTTGAGCTCCAAAGACCGAGAGAGAAAGCACAGAATCATGCAATCTCACACAGTTTTCTGCAGATGGCTTCATGCCGCCCACTCCCCTGTTACTGTTTTTTTATGATGACTAAGTGTAGGTGTGTGCTTCTTGTTCATTTCTACATGAGATTATACAGACACAGGTAATGTGCTATTTTTTTGAGCAGAGTAAAAACATTTAGAAGATCTGCTCTGTGGGAGAGAAGGACAACAGCAGACCACACCGCCCACGCTCCTTCCGCTGCTGCAGGGCACAGACTCGTGTCACTGGCGGAGGCACCAACAGTTTCAGTGGCCATGGCAGTTTTGGGCAGGGCCCCAGTTCCGTTTCAGCCTCAGATCTCACCAAGCTTTTGAACACTTATGCAACCTGGAGATCCCTAAAGATATCTTTAAAAAATGAAATTGAAATGTAAAAGAAATTCCTTAAGAATAAATGAGTATGACGAGTATTGCATTCATTTCAATCTGCTGGCGAAAGAAAAATACATGCGCGCGCGCGCGCACACACACACAGAGGTTCTTTAGCTTGGTAAAGTTCCATAAAACCACCAAACTGGTCTGCCGCACCCTCGCTATCTATCACAGGCCATCCTTAAGGGAAGACAGGTCTGGAGCTGAGACAGCCAAATCTTGAAGTGAAGAGGTCCTGGCTAGATTCAGAGAGCTGACTCGCAGAGTAACTTCTGAAATGCACATGATCTATTTTACAGGACAGTTTATATTATTAACAGTTATAAGAGACACCTATAAAACATGGTTTTGGGGGATTTAAATTTACATTGTTTTTAAGTGTAAAATTATCATAAAACTATTGCATTCAGCCATTGGTCCAGTATCGGTTGAAGCACACATATTATATTCATTACTTGGAAGAAGAAACTATTTAAATACAGTTCCAAGATAAATTTTTAAAAACGAACTAATATCACCAATTATCTATAAAAAGTCTTGCAATAAAGAAAATAGTAACTAATATAAGTTGGGCTCTTGCCAAACTGGGCTGCTACAGTTAAGCTATTTTAGAAGAGAAAGAAATGCTACAACTTTATGATTAAATGTCTTTCAACATTTAAATTTTTTTTTAATGTTTCTAATTGGCATCTCAAGCTGAGGAAGCAACCTAACTTGTTAATGAGAAAAATGACATAGCTATCACTTGGAAAAAAATTTCCCCTCACAATAGACCACCAGATTTCCTAGAGACAATTACAAATTTTCAGGATACACTTCCTGTGACAAGAAAAAAAAAAGAGAAAAAAACCAAAAAGACCCCAAAACCCTTTATGGGCATAAAACCATCTTGCCAACTGTCCACAAAAGCTGAGATGCTCAGCTTACACCTAAGGACTGAAAAAAAAGAGAGAGAAATTCTCATTCTTAATTTTAGAACAAGATCTTTCCTTGTTTTGAACCAGAGGTCATCTGGTTCAAAATTTCCCAAAATGCATTTCATGGCACATTATTTTCCTAAAATGTTCTGAATAGTGGCAAGGTGATTTGGATAAATCCAAATCCAAGCTTGGGAGCGCTCATGGAGGGTCATCATGTACATTAGGTTATTAACAAAGCATCCTACAGAAATGCAATAGTTTTTTTTTAAAGACAATTTTACTGAACCTATTTGAGCACAGAACCCTTTTCAGTAAGCATTTATTAAAATCCTGCAAAATCAGTTATTTTGTAGAAAACCCCCATCTTACACACAGGAAGAAACTGAAGCGCACATAGGCCAGGAGGGTATCTCAAGGTCACGGAGTTAGCTGGTGCATAAGCTAAAAACAGACCTCTCCTTTCAAAACCGTACTTCAGTGCTCCATCTGGTACTGTGCCGTGTCTCTCCGACACCACTTCCACTCCTGGGGGATCACACACTAAAAGGACCACACCTTGGAGGTCATCTAGTCCAAAGTCTTCCTGTTAAAGGTGGGAAAATGCAGCCTCACAAAAGGGAAGCAGTGTTCCCAAAGTGACACAGAGAATCAATTCCTGGAGACCTAGAACCCGGCTCTCAATTCCAACACCAGCGACCTTCCCATCACGGCACACCAACTCCAGCAGAGTCAACGCTTCTTCCTCTAAGGAAAAGGCATCATGCACAAGAAGGGCTTTGGCTATTCAGGGCCCAGGAAATATTTGTTAAACTATACTCGTGTCAGTAGGTATTTTTAAATCAGTTAAACATGATTGTCTTTACTTACAAATGTCATCCACTGTGACAGGGAATCAATGTTTCAAGGTGTTGAACAGGCCATCATCCCTGTCCTGTTGGATGACACCTGTAAATAAAATAAATCTATTTTTGAGTAAGTAGATTTTAAGCCAACTAGATTTAAGATGCATGCAGTTTAAAGCAAAGAGTAATTTTTTAAATGATTCTTAATTACGCACTGCTGGTGAGAGAGATTTCCTAGTGCCAACTATTTCACTCTATGTAGCTATCACTGGCCATCAGCACAAGAGAATCCAGGTTATGTGACGTGTAATGTTGCCAGAATACTAGGGAACCATGGGTACTAGAGTTAAAAGGATCCTCAAGGCACTGTCTGCCTCAGACTCTTGGCTCTTGTGAATATTATTTTCACTTTGTGGGAGGGATCAACAAGGTCTCAGGAAGTTACATGACTAGCCCAATGTTATATACCTAAGTGTCTCTGGCTTAAGTTTCTTGATAATGAAAAGTATACAGAAAACACATTCGCAAAAGTTATCATTAGTCTGATCAACTTTGAAAGACTCACATGTACATGTTTTTAAATATTTCACAAATGCTGACTTGGAATATTCAAGCACATCTGCATAAAATGTAATATTAGTATTAGATATTTAAGTAAAAGCATTACTGAAAAATGTCATGGATGGAAAACACCAAAGTGAAAAAATGGGAATAGAGAGTGAAAAGAATATTAAACACAGCATGCACTTAGGATTCTAAATTCTGATTACTTCCAAAAAAAGATTTTGGTTACTAACAAATATGAGTATAAGAAAAACCATTTTCTACAAATTTTCTATAGTCTATAATTTAAGATGTTGGTTTCTCTGTAGCCACAAAATGCTCCTCTAGTAAGACTTGCCAGAAATTAAAATTTGGACTGAAAAATGAACATTTTAAATTTCCATTCTGTACCTAAATACACTAAGGTAACTGGAAGTATTTGAGGATGCTATCTGGAGGTGATATGGCTGTTATAATAATATCATCACCAAACTGATACTGAGTGCTTACTACATGCCTAACATAATTTCATTACTTTATACATACTATCTCATTCAATCGATCCTTACAACTTGATTATTATGACAATTTTACACATAAGCATGTCAAAGCACAGAAAAATTAAGTAACTTGCTGAGGTTCACTCAACTGGTAAAATGGAAAAATTTGCACACAAATCTATTTGGTGACAGAATCCAAGCTCAAACCGCTACAAATACTGCTTTTCTTTAATATAACAACTGAAGATCCTCAAAATATAATAAAGTAACATAATACCAATACAATTCCCCCAACTAAATCCTATTCATTATAAAACATCAAGAAATTCACTTTTTCTTGGGTTGAAGGGGAGACTAGGGACAGTTTTCAAAGTAAAATAATCAAGGAATTAAAATTTCTAATGTTAACCTTAAATACTTATATTTAAAAATGAGTGGGGGGGAAATGGAGACAACTATACTTAACAGCAAAAAAAATGACAAATGAAAATAAATTCTTTTCTGAAAAAATAAAAGTAATCTTTCTCATTCAAGAGTCCGTAAAGAAATAAATCTTCCTATTATTCAACAATGACTGATTCTCATAGTGTAAGGCTTATTCATAAACTGAATTTAATCATTTATATTTAAAATATGTAGATATATCAGTTTTACAAGTAATAGAACTATTTCTATGGGCAGTTATCTTTAAGGGAAACAAAAAATAATTTTGATAGATAATGCAACTCCTCAATCTCTCATGTATTCTAGAAATCTTTTCTTGACCATAAGTTATGCTTCTGAACAAAATCCCTAAATTTTTTTTACTAGAGCATTCTTCCAACATATTTTTAAAACTATGGAACTGATAAAATAGAAAATAATCAGGAATATAAAAATACACCTGACATATTTTAACTAAATAAGAATTAGATATATGCAAAGCTTAAGACCATGGAAACTAGACATTAAGGAAAACACACATCCTTTTCAAAGCACTGTGGAGAAGTCGATCTCTCCTGGCAACAATGACTTTCTTGTAAGGACCCCCGACAGAAGAAGACAAAGTGTGGATTCATGGTAGCTTACCCTTTTTTCTGACACCCCATCCTGGCCTGTAGAATCTTTATCATCATGTGTCTCTTTCAGGACTGGCATATGTTTTTGGTATGCTGGCTCTCTGTTTAAGGTTGTGTATCCTATGTGCTCATATATTGGGTTTATCGTCATCTTGGCAATGTATTCTGCTGCCTTGGTTTCAATATAGAGAGTAATCAATCCATCAGTCACCAGATCGTGGATGGACTCAAAGCGCTTCTCCCCAACAAAGTGCTTTCCATCGTAGTAGAGCCTGAAGTTTCTGGTTTGACTTCCAAATCTGCCTCAATGAAATGGGAAAGATGTTTTTAAGAAAAGTAACCAAGTGAATTCTTTCTGAAAAAAAAAAAAAGCTATTGGTTTGTGTCTTCTTTGTCTGTTAAATAAACTGTGGCTAATCTCTATGAATCATCTGAAATATAGAAAATTAACCTTTTGAACACCAAGAGTGAACCTGCAACAACTAGGGATAACTGGCCAAAAGCATGCTACCCTAAAGGGAAAATGTGTTCTTATTTATCTTTTTAAGCCACTTCATTATGCCTGTAGGAAAAATGGGAAAATAAACTTCATATCCTATTAGAACACATTCTATATTCAACTGGGCAACTCCATAGAATATGAAATTTCTCTATTAACATGTTTCTTCAAGTTGATCAATAAAAATATGCAATGTACTTTAGACACCAGCATTAATGTCTTTTAACAGGGAAGTTCCACGTAGAGTTCACCTGTGTGTGATGCCAGCGTCCAGTTAGACAGACAGGAGGACAGGATGGCAGCAGAGACACTTTCGCTATTTCTAGCCAAAGGTCAGCGACTCGCTCTTCCCTTTTACAGTCACTTTTCTGTGTCTGCTTGTCGAGTCTGAGCAAGAAATGTTTGCAATATACATGGCATATATGTCATAAACTACTGGATTCTAAAAATTTTATTCTCACTTTTGAGTTATGCTTGATAACTGGAGAAGAATGGTTTAGTTTTATGATAATTTCAGTGTTCTGCTTCCTGTAGCAAAACCTCAGACATGGATCTGAACTGGCATGACTACACCAACATCCTTGCGAGACAAAGACAGGAGCACACACCGACGTCAGTGAAAGCTGACACCAATAGGCACCAACGACTAGCATTGTGGTCTCCCAAAGGCAGCCCTGAGTATACATAATTAAAAACTAAACAAATCATAAAAGTACATTTAATTTCATTGTTAATAATACTAGCATTGTGGCCTCCCAAAGGTAATCTTGAGTATACCTAATTAAAAACTAAACAAATCATAAAAAATACATTTAATTTCATTGTTAAAAATACACAGAACAAGGTGAATTAAATAAAAAGATACTAAAGTAATACCCTCTTTAATACTAAATTAAAGTATTTAAATAGAAGTACAAACTTATGCAAAACATTATTCTGCTATAGGTTTCATTCTAGAAGGACAGGAGTTAGAAACTTAAGATTTTACTTTTAATGTGTCCTTTAAAAAGTTAACAAAGTTATTTTTTATAATGTTCTGAGGTATCTGTTTCTATAGTTCAAATCAGACTTTAATAATTATTCAATCTAAAACCTAAAATTCTGCCCTAGCTGGTGTGGCTCAGTGGACTGAGTGCCAGCCTGTGAACCAAAGGGTCGCTGGTTCGATTCCCAGTCAGGGTACATGCCCGGGTTGCGGGCCAGGTCCCCAGTAGGGGGTGTATGAGAGGCAACCACACATGGATGTTTCTCTCCCTCTCTCCCTCCCTCACCCTCTCAAAAAATAAATAAAATCTTTTTAAAAATTTCTCTTCAAAAGCTAACATTCTATCCACATTGGCCTTTTCTCTAAAATAAAATTTATTTAATTTTTAGTTCTTTAGAAGCAATTAAATTTGATTCACATTCAAGTGAATGATTTATATAATTCCACTTTCCCTTTGTCCATTTTTCTCTAATGTTAAAGATGTATTTCTCCCAAGTAAATTTCATTGTAAGTCTAAAAAATTAGAAGGTACAATTTCTACATCAAAGTTAAATATAAAAGTTTCTGTCAGTTTAATATACTGCTTTGTTATTTCCTCTTTGCCAATCATTACCTGTTATTGAGAAATCAACATGGAAAGCCACTTCACAGTTGTCATAAATTCTTACAACAATAAACATTCACAACATTGTTTAACATTAAGTCCTTTCATATTTCAGTTGTATTCAGAGGCCTTTCACCATTAGAGGGATTTGACCAGTTTACTCCTGAGGGACTTAGGATTTTACCAACAGGCATTCCACAACGGGTACAGCACGTCAAGACTCTCTGATCAGTGGTGGCAGGCACTTGCTACTGAACTGCCTTCTGAAATCTGGGAGGTGTGGGAGCACAGCGCGGAAGGGAAGGTGGCTCTGAACTGGCCTCATGGGGGTTGGAATGACTGGACTGAAAACTACAAGTCTGGGTTAGACTTCCTGGTACCTGACAATGGGGCTATTTCTAACCCATCCAAGGAGAGGAGTTCCTGTCTACCTCTGGATTATTGGGTGAAGAAGACTAAGCAGTTTGTCCTTTCTCTTCCTCACAGTGGCTTCAGAGACCCTACGCATGACTCCCAATTCTGTCTCAGCCCGCGCTACAGCTCTAGACTTTCATACCAAACTTCTAGTCTTAAGGGAGTGGGTCAGATAACTAAAATAACTTACAATATAGGTTGATTAAAACTTAACCTCAAAGGACAAAAACATGAATTTCCATTTTGTACTTATTATTTTCTTAAAGAAAAACTATATTACTTTCACTAAGGAACTATACGCGTTCCTTGCCTGCTCTGTACTGCCCTCTCTTTCACTCTGGAAGCTACATAAAGGCTAGCACCACAGTACAGACTGACAGAGACTTCTCCCCTTCTTTGATCTGAAAGGCCTGACAGAGAATCTCAGACCAGAGGTGGTGAATGGATTTGTCTACTCTATAAAAAAGACCCGTATAAGGGAGATGCAAATATAAAGGCAAAGGAAGAATCCTTCCTAATAAAAGTTTATAGCTCACAGATTATCATTTATTTGACTGACATTTAACAAGACACCAGGGACAATGTTAATTAGGTAGTTCATATGTAATAAAGTTTCCCTTTCCTTGATAAGCTCAAGAAATAGATAAACATAAAAACAAGTCAATGCAAAGGCAAGATACAATGCTGAATTTTAAAAAGTTCACCTTTAGAGTGATTTCTAAAAAGTGATTTACAAATGTATGTAAGTTTGTTCTTGTATCAAAAACTTTTATTTCTATACAATGATTCACAAAACCAAGTGAATCTACTATCTCACACTGTGAAAACCAAGAAACTCACAGCTTAGTAACATCTCAGTGCATGCACGCTTGACCTGACATAAGGACTCAGCACTGCTGCTTATGTCTAAATACAAAGCACCCTTACAGTCTAGAATGGGGTGTGGCTGGGGGCAGGCAAGGCCTGGGTTTAACGGAAAACGGTTTGGCACCAGGCAAATTAATTTGAAATCCTTGATCCACCACCTCTTAGCTGGGTGATCTAGTCTTCAGATTCTGCATCCTGGAAATAGGAATAACATCGCCCTGCGCCATATGGTTGTGAGGATTACATAAGAACATATGAGTTAAAGCTACATACACAGTTACCTTTCTCTTTCTTAGCTTAGGCCACTGCAGAATTATAGATTGAGTTATCAAACAATAAAATAAAACAGAAAGATACTCAATAAATATGCATAGGAAGGAGTTCAGTAAATAACCAGTAACACGGGTTGTGTAGCGACATCTCTGTGTGAATTGATTTGCCAGTGCAAAAAAAGGCAAGGAAGCATTCTTTTGACAAAGCTCTTTTTCTTTTGGTGTCCCTGAATAAGTGCATCCTACTTGGTTAAACAGAGTGGACTACAACACAGTGCAAAAGCGGGAGGGGAGAAGCAAGGACAGCCTTCCACTGTGCCGTGGGAGTTGGGTCTCCGAAGGAAAAGGAGAAAGGTCAGTAAATATACTCATACTGAAAGCAGGACACGTTAAATGGATCCAGTGATGACTGCTGAACTCTACAGACTGCGGACTACTGATCTGTAAAACTGTTAAAGCTATGCCATTTTCTCTCCACTTCTATAGGAAATTTTTTTTTCATAAAAAGAAAACGCATGTAAGTTTTTTGGCTTCCCCATTTCCTATACTATTCTTAACCTCCCCCTGTCCACTTCGTACCTACCATTTATACTACTTATTCCTTGTACCTTTTCCCCCATTTTCTCCCCTCTCCCTCCCTACTGATAACCCTCCAAATGATCTCTATAATTCTCTTTCTATTCTGCTTATTTGCTTAGTTTGTTTTTTAGATTCAGTTGTTGATAGTTATGTATTTATTGCCATTTTAATGTTCATAGTTTTGATCTTTTTCTTAAGTCCCTTTAACATTTCATATAATAATGGCTTGGTGATGATGTAGTTCCTTTAGCTTTACCTTGTCTGGGAAGCATTTTATCTGCCCTTCAATTCTACATGATAGCTTTGCTGGATAGAGTAATCAAGGTTGTAGGTCCTTGCTTTTCATCACTTTGAATACTTCTTGCCAGTCCCTTCTTGCCTGCAAAGTTTCTTTTGAAAAATCAGCTGACAGTCTTATGGGGAACTCCCTTATAGGTAACTCTCTGCTTTTCTCTTGTTGCTTTATAGATTCCCTCTTTAACCTTGGCATTTTAATTGTGATGTATCTCGGTGTGGTCCTCTTTGTGTCCATCTTGCTTGGTACTCTGTGCTTCCTGGATTTGTATGTCTATTTCCTCACCAAATCAGGGAAGTTTTCTTTCATTATTGTTTTCAAATAAGTTTTCAATTTCTTGCTCTTTCTCTTCTTCTGGCACCACTATGATTCGAATGTTGGTATGTTTGAAGTTGTCCCAGAATCTCCTCAGCCTATCCTTGTTTTTTTTTTTTTTTTAATTCTTGCTGTTCTGATTGAATGTTTTTTTTCTTCCTTACATTCCGAATCATTAATTTGATTCTTGGCTTCATCCACTTCACTGTTGGTCCTCTGTAAATTTTTCTTTATTTCCTTTAGTGTAACCTTCATTCCTGCCTGGGTCTTTTTTATGCTGCTGAAGTGCCCAGTGAATTCCCTGAGCATCCTAATAACCCCAGTGTTTTGAACTCTGCATCTGATAGATTGTTTACCTCCATTTCATTTAGTTCTTTTTCTGGAGTTCTGTTCTGTTCTTTCATTTGAACCATATTTCATCGTCTTCTCATTTTGGCAGCCTTCCTGTATACATTTGTATATATTAGGAAGAGCTGCTTTGACTCCCTGTCCTGGTGGCATGGCCTATTGTAGCACACTGGGAAGCTGGATAGGACAAAGCCTTAGGTAATCATTAGGTTGGGGCAACCAGCTGAACCAGGTGGATAGAGTCTCAGATAAGGTGTGACTGATCTGTGGCTCTGTATGGGGGAGGGCTCAGAATGGTGACAATGCCTCTAAAGTTTTGTACAGAAGGAAGCTGTCCACTGCACAGCTCAGGGTTCCAGTGCCGGGCAGATAAATCCCCATAACTTTTGATTGTAAAAACCAGTGGGGCTGGGGCAGCAGAAGAAACTGCAGGATTCTCAAGCATCTCCTCTTAAAGGGCCTGCAGTGGACTTAGAACTTATGCAGACTCACACCCTCTGGGCTCCAGCACCAGGGCAGCAGCTGGAAGGGCATACGGGGAGAAACTGAAGTGTCTGGCACCAGGGCGAGTGCCAGAGGCTGGGATCCCTCACTCCCAAGGTATCCCTACAATTTTTATCTACCACATGGGGTATAGGACTGCCTGTTCTGCCTCTCTGCCCCTCCTGCCCATCTGGATGCATGTGACTTCTTTAATCCCTTGCCTGTCGGACTTCCATACAGCTTGAGTTTCTGACAGTTCTGGGTTATAGTTGTTTTGCAGTTTAGTTGTACGTCTTGGAGGTGAGTGAGAAGGTGAGCCATGTTTACCCAAGCCTCCCTTTTGACCAGAAGTCCCCGGAAGACATTTTTTTCCCCATTGCTTTTAGAGAGAGAGGAAGGGAGAGAGAGAAACATCGATGCGAGAGAGAAGCATCAATTGGTTGCCTCCACACATACCCGGACTGGGGATCATGTGTTCCCGGACCAGCAATCAAGGACAGAGGATCAAAGTCGCAACCTAGATATGTGCCCTGACCAGGAATCAAACCCATAACCTTTTGGTCACAGGATGACACTCCAACCTACTGAGTCACATTGGCTAGGACTGCCCTTTCTTTTAAATAGCTGTTTATTCTTTGTTGAGCATGTTTGAAACTATATAGGCGCAACTCTCACCCAGACAGGGTGGAACAAGATGAATCATTTCCAAATGGCACTCTAGTTAACACACACACACACACACACACACATTGGGATAAGCTGCTCTCAACTGCTACTGTTATAATTACCATATTTTGGAAAGACTGTCTTTTTCTCCAGGGCTCCAGGTTTCGATTTTCAAGCTTTTAAGAAATGTTTAATGCTGTGCCCAGTTGCATTCAGAAGAATTTCAAAATACATAATTCTAAAATCTAACTTTAAAAAGTGAACAAAAACCTTAATAGCACCCTTTCTATTTTTTAGCAAGTAAATCATACTCATAAAAAATTTATTCCAGAGGTACAAAGTGATGAAAACATGTATAAAAATAGCCTTTGGGATTATACTTTACTTTTTCTGAAACCAAGAATTAGTTCTGATTTGGGCCAAAGTATCTGGAAGTATCTCTTCAAAGGAAAGTTCCAAGCTAACAGATGTTTTCTGTTAACAAACAGAAAACAAAACATACACAACACACTTGTCTAAGTTAACAATAAAGTGTTAGAACTATTTCCAGAAACCATCACACAAACAATTGTATTTATATTTGTATATTGTTTATCAGAGTCAAAGAAGCTAATCTAA
The DNA here is from genome assembly GCA_004027735.1 of Carollia perspicillata. Taxonomy (NCBI): domain Eukaryota; kingdom Metazoa; phylum Chordata; class Mammalia; order Chiroptera; family Phyllostomidae; genus Carollia; species Carollia perspicillata. The sequence goes on along the minus strand of PVKM010007510.1, from coordinate 1,591 downwards.
TGGTGAAACACAAGTATCTATAAATTCATCTAAACATACCCTTAGAAGAAAGGATAAAACCAAGACGGGACTATGGTGAGGCATTCACTTAAACACTAGAAAGTGAATTCAGATGGACCAACTAAAAGAAGCTAAGGATGAGAGAACATGGCGATATACAATTTTAAAATATTTTCTACATCTAAAACTTTTATTAGGACACTTTTGTCTATAATGCTATATGATTTTGGATGGTAAAGTGGGCAAAAGTATGAAAACATGTGAACTCATGATATTCCCTTATCAGGATAAATCACCTCCAGGAAAGACGTAAACCAGTACCTAAACCTCCAGCAGTGGCACCGCGCAGCTCTGGAACTGATTTAGACCGACTAGCTGATGGTCTGTCCGCCAGCCTCCCCAATCCTGTCCCCAGTACCACCCCTTCCCCATTCTGGTGGGAGACAAGTTCTGCTTTCTACACAGGATAAAACAAAGAAAGCTCAGTTGAGGAGCACTGGAGAGAGTTGAAGGCTGAAGTATGATCCTGAAAACTAATTGCAAGTTTTAAATGCTGACGAGGAGACCTCCACGTCTTTCCCCGCACCAGGTTCTCAGGAGGCTTGTTTCTTTCCTGATAAGTGAGTGGAAGACTCTTTTCTGGGAAATCTGATCAGCCCAACTGAAAAGACTTTAACAATAGAGATCTCACACCGCACTTGGCAGGCTTCTCGCAAGCTCTCAGGACCACCAGACAATTCTTTAGTGCCAATGAATTTCATATGAGCCATTAGCCAACGACCACTTGACATCTAAGGAGAATCTCCCTCATGAAGGAAAAAGATAATTGAAGCAAGCTAAAGGAAACAAACCATATAAGGAGTGAATAAAAATTATCAGTATGCTCACCAGAGCAAAAGTAAAATGTTTCCTATTTCTATTCTTAAGGATTTACCAAGAAACATTAGGATGCTGTAAAAAAGACATGGATGTAGAATACATAGAAAAATAAGTAAAAAGAAGAAAATGTATACAAATGAAAATCTTAAAATAAATGAAAAATAAAGTTGAGAAACTATTCAAGGAGAGAAAAAAGACAAAAGGATAAAAAAATATGAGAGAAAAAACATGACAGAGAGTCAATCAGGAAGTCTAATATCTACATAATAGGAGTTCTGGAAAGAGAGACTCAAGAAAATACCCAAGAAGGGTAAGAAACCAAAGAGGCAAGTCAAGAAAATTTACCATAACTGAAGAACATTAGCTTATACAATAAACAAAAATATGCCCACACCATGAGGGTAAATGTGAAAAGGTGCACGCACAGACAGGGGTCCAAGTAAATGCAAATTAAACCCCCAGAATGGCAACATTCAACAGGTCTGACAATACCAACCAGTGGCAAGAATACAGAATGTCTAATATAATCAACACCTGGTATACTGCTTGACAGACAGGTTTTTATCTTCTTTAGTAAAGTTGAATAAATGCATACCCAGGAACCAGCAGTCCTGGGTAACACCCCAGACAGTATGAGTGATTATGTGTACTGGGACACACACACACACACACACACACACACACACACACACACACACAGAAAGCAGCAGTG
>PVKM010007509.1:27953-41341 GCA_004027735.1 Carollia perspicillata | reverse complement strand
CCGATAAGTTTCTTAGACCACAATAATAAAATAGCAGAGAGAAGTACAACCAATAGCCTCATACAGATGTCTTTCTTGCCTCAAAAATATTCCTCCAAAGTTGTGTGTGGTAAAACTAAGAAAATAAACACTATTGTATTACACAACAGTCACCTGAGTATTTGTGATACCGGGTGTGACATGTATTGCTCATTTCTCTCTTCGTTCTTTCTGTTGCCTCTTCTCGTATTGGAGGAGAAAAAGAGGGGAAGGAAAAAGGATTGGAAGAAGTGGGGTACAGAGAGGCAGAGGGATGGAAATGGGGTAAAGGAGGGAGAAGAGGAAAAGAGAAGAAAGGAGAAAGAGGGGAGAAGAGCTGGGAGGGGCATCAGGCTGTGGGAAGGGTTTTGTAAACTCCTTTGAATATAAACTAAAATGTTGAAAATCAGACTCCTTGGCAATAGTTTCGTGACTTTTTTTTCTATTACAGAGAAAGGAGAAATACAGCAAAGGTGGTTGGGATGGAGCTAAAGACAAATTTGGTTTTACTCATTAGATTAAGGCTGTTTTCTGTTTTTGGCAAATGAGATTCTGCTTTGAGAGTAAAGAGGGTGGTGGAGTGGGAGGTTTTATATATTCTCTAAGCAGCGTGGAAAGAAGGAGAATCCCAGAATTAGAAAATGTGGAATAATCAGATTCTGTTCAGCACTTTTCCTCACATCCACAGGGATTACACCTAAGCCCCTTCAACTGAAGTCTCCAGGGCTGCAGTTGGTCCCATTTCCATTAAAATCTCCCTGACTGGAGCACACAGTATTTTTTTTTTAAGAGGAAAGAGAAAAAAGCTAATGATAGTAGTAGTCTAACTCTAAATGATACTAGTTCTTCTAATCACTCAATGATGCAGTATGTTTGCCATCTAATTTCATCCAAAACACCCTAAACTGAAAATAAAGTGCTGGTTAATAGGCATGCAAAAATGTCATTTCATTTTGCTGAATGTTCTAGTAGCAACTACTAATTATTTCAATGTATTTTCTTCCTGTAATTATTTGAAACAGACTATTCAGAGCTCCCCATTAACTTCAAAAATATTTCGGCATCCTACAAAAATTCAATAGTTTAAATTTAAATAGCTTCTCCCCTCCTTTTTTTTGATTTGCTGGGAATACAGCTGCAGGAGGTGGAGGGAGGAAACGTGCATTGTGCAAACACAAACAACCAGCGGAGAAAAAGGAAGAAGGAAATCCCATCCCAACCCTCTCCTTGTTCTTCTAGGTCACTTCCTGGCTACACCCAATCTTCTTCTGGTTCTTGTGGCAGGTTTTAGAGCAAATCCCCCAGATGCTCTGGTAATTTCTGATGACTGGAAGGCAGACGCGGGGAGCAGCGCAGTGCACAGGAATCATGTCACCTCCCTTGGCTGTTTGCCAATGGACCTTCTCATAGAATCCTGCCTGATGTCCACTGCTAGTGGTTGGAAGAAGGAAGAAGGACCCAGCCTCACTGTGGCCACCCGCAGGGTGACACTTGCTGGGCTTATGTGAGTCAGGTGTTCTCTGACAGGTGTTCTAATGTCTTCCCAAAGAGGAGGGTGGATAGCTCATCTCTTCCTCTCCCCATGAGATCTCTGCCTTGCTGGGCACAGTGCAGCCACAACTTCAGCAACAACACGGGAGTGAGTGGGAGGTGACCTTCCACCCATGCTCCGCATGGTCACCCATGTGTCACATCTGAGGAACGGCAGAATTGAGAGAACCTTATTTACGATCTAGCATCTTCATCTGACCCTCCTGCAGCATCAACCTGGGGAACAGTCATTGTTCCAGGAGCACGATGACATTAATGATAACAGCAGGTACACTCACCCACTGGTGTTGGGTTCCTTTCTGCTCTGAGTGTATTCATTATAAATGAGTCCATGGGCCTTCACTGAAGACTATAGTACTTACAGCAAGCATTGCTTAGAGAGCTTGCCATTCATTTAGTGACGCCATTTCAGATACATTCACCCACTTGAGAATGACTGACTGTGGGAGGATGGGGGAGCCACTCTTCTGTTGGCACTGCTCTGAGGAGTGTCTGGGGTGGCACCAGGCACCAGGCTGAAGCTGGTCTCTGCAGGATTGACTTTAAATCACCTTCTCGCTTATCTCTGCCTCCTCTGTCCTGCTCCATCAACCCTGACAGGTCTGCCTGGGAGCACTTCCTTAATCAATCACTTGTCCATGACAATAAACAAATAAATGAACAAAAAAAAAAAAACCGGACCTATTTTTGCAATCATGCTACCTAATCTCTAGCTATGGGGCAGAGATCAAGAAGTGGGGGGAGAAGTTACAAAAAATGTAAACTATTGTTTTTGGTAACTGAAGAGTCCCCTCTTTCATGTTACATATTCTACCTATTTACTTGAGAATACCTAAACAGAGATCTCAGTTAGGTGCAAATTAATCAAATAATATTTACTTGCTAAAATAGGATGCTGCCCAAGGAATAATCAATTGACAAAAGGAAGACTTCAAGACGTAAGTGCTACCTAGGTGGTACAGAAGCCCTGGAGTCAACTGCTGGGCATCATTTCTACCCATAGTCCTTACAACAAAGACCCTCTGGGAATGTTTCCACCAGGAAGTAAAATAGACAGCAGGACTGAACTTTCTCCCTGCCAGATGTGCTGAGAAACTGTGAAGAGGCTTCCCTGAAGACTTTAGGTGGGTCCTACAGGAGGTCCAAGTCAGATTAGTCCCATCTCTGAAAAACTTTGAACTTTAAAATGCCATAATCTTTTGCTCATATCTCTGATTTTTATGGACTGAAGGAATTAGAAAGTAAAACGTGACATTTACATGTAACTTATTGGAATTTTAAAATCCTTGCATGTCTATTAATCTGTGGATTCTCTTAGTACCTCACGTGTTCACTTGGTGGATGAACAAATGGGCTCAGAGATGCAGTGTACGTTCCCAAGGCCAGCCACGCTCTTATAAGGCTAATTTGGGGAATCTTTTTATATTGACTGCCTAATAATACATCCTTTAATTTTTAGATCAAAACCTTAACTGAAATGTCCCCTAAATATGTCATAATCCTCATGTTTATTGCCATTTTTATAACACTGCATACCCTTTAATAAGATATCCTCAATTCCCTATAAACATCGGTGAAGCCAAAAATATATAGAAGTTGGCCTTGATTCTCCTCTCCTCTTGATACTGTGGTCATCCACCTCTTCAGTTGTCATTTTTACCTAGCAAACAGTCCATAAACTTTCATTTCTTCTCCATCCTACTAAACGTGTGATCTCTTAGTTGTATTCTTGTCTGTCATTAGGTTTGTCTCCTCGAATCCACTTTCTATCCAGAGCAATCTCTGTAAATTCAGAGTCTGGCCAGCTCAATTTCCCCTTAAAACCCTCCAGCAGCTCCTCATATCCTTCAACATGACTGTAGTTGGGAATATGGGGCTTCATACCCCTCACTCCCTTGGCCCCCAACAATCTCTTAGGGCTCCGAGACTTACACTTTGAAAATCACTGGCTTGTAGAGTAACAAGATTCTGCCACGTGGTGAAAGCTCTCCAAGACTTGGCCTTTTCCATCTCATTCCAGTATATATTTCACAGGAAAAAAAAACACACTGAAACATAATAAATATTATTTTTCTGTATTTGTTTCATATATGCAACAATCAAACCATGGCATGGCTAAATGACACGCTCAAGGAGACAGGCAGACCGCCGAGGCAGTGCAAGCCCAGAGCTCACCCACTGGATACCTCCCCGGATGGCTATTTCTGAGAGGAGTCTATTTTTTTTCTTTTCATTTAGAGAGGGGAAAAGAATTTTTAATCTTGGCCTTCAGAGATTCCAAATAGAAACACTTAAGTACCGGTAAATGCACTTAAATAAAAAGTGCAATTAATATAGCTCTGGGAGGGAATGATTTCAATCTATAAACTAGTGCTATCTTAAGGTTGTGAGGGTTGGATACGATAATGTAAATGGAAGACCTCTGGAATCTTGAAAGCAGAGAGCTGAAGCGCAAATGCTCTAGGAACCAGGCAGGAAACATAAAGAAGTTTAGCTATCCAGGTGGAGACAGGGGTATACAAAGGAGTACCTGCCCCATTTTAGAGGCAGGAGCTACTCAGTTCTTACAGATTATTGTTGCAAAAGATTCAGAAAGTAGGTGTCCAGCATTACTGATATTTCTATTTGTTTAAGAAAAAACACTTTCTGATTTTAAAATGTTTGCCCCCATTTTTAAAACATGACTGTGTGGCTCAGACAAAACTCCAGGAATCTGGGGCAGAGATGTGACCTTGAGGCTGCCAGTTTGCAACCTCAGCCCAGGGAAGGATTTCAGTGTTGGTGGCTTTGTTGTTAGAACTGAGGAACCTCATGAAGCAAACCACCCAGGGGCAGAGGGATTTGGAGTCAGGAGGGGAATGGGCATCCTTGCTAGGTAGTGTGATATTAGTGGGGTCTGGAAGGAGACTGATGCTTGTCTGAAGACAGGAAGCAAACATAATAGGTGAGAATCATCAAGCAGGCAGAAAATTAAAAGCGTCTGAGTCAATCTACTCTTTACAGTCAAAGTACTCAATCAAGGTGGGAAACAATAAAGAGAAAACTAAAATCAATGAGTTCCAGGCGGTTTGTTTTGAACCATGGCTCCAAAAAAGAGTCACATAAAATGCTGCTAATATCTTCCCTAGGCACTTTAGTTTGCTCACTTCCCCCCAAAGCAGAGGAAAACAAAACAAAACACCATGCCCTTTCATTGAGTTTTGTGAAGAATTCATAAATTGTATCCTGTCGCTCTCCTCTTAGAACCTTTTATGAGTTCTCCTACTAGAGGAGATAAAAGCCAAACTCAAACATTTCAGCAGATAAATAGAAACTATAAAAAATCAGAAGGATAAAATAGAAATTGAAATATAAAAAGTCACAATAAACTGTTTTTCCCCCAAGTCTCTTACCCATTCTTCCTTATCCCAATAAATGGCAATTCTATCTTTCTAGTTGCTCAGGCTGAAAACACCTGGGGTCCGTGCTGACTCCCCTCTCACTTCCTATACTGAATCCATCAGGAATGCTGTTGGCTCTACCTTCCAAATACATTCACCATCCAAGCACTTCTACCACCTCCATTGCTAATACCCACACTCAGCCAACATCATCTCTCACCTGGATGATTGCAGTGGCCACCCAGCAGTTCCCCTGCTTCTGCCCTTGCCCTCGGTATCAGTAAAAGTAGGCTGTCGTACAGAAATAAATATCATCAGTCTTCTAGTGACTTAACCAACAAAGTTACTTCTCACTTCCTCTCACATTCGACATAGGTTAATTAGCAGAGGGACTCTGTTAATCATAGTCTCTGCCAAATCCATACTGACAAAAGAGCCACAATTGGACAGCCATGTGGAAGAGAGAAAATTGCCTATAGACCTTTAAGGCTTCCACCTGGAAGCGAAACATGACTGTTGGTTACATCTTATTGGCAGTGACACAGCCATTCTTAATTCCCAGGGGTCAGGAACATGCAATACACCCATGTCCCAGGAGAAGCAGAAATAATCCATAGACAACACTAATGACTACTACTGTGCCACCCTCCAGGATCTGTTCTCAACCCAATAGGCTAAGTGAGCTTTTAAAAACATAAACCATATGGTGTCACTCTTTTGCTTTCCATTTCCCTTTGAGTCAAAGCCAGAGATGCTAAGATTACTACAAGGTGCTACATGATCTCAAGCCCATTACCTCTCTGGTCCCATGTGTCATCCTACTTCCCATCTCCTTGTTTGCTCTGTGTCAGTGCTGGTGACTTCCATCCCTTTTCTCAGAAAATGCAGACACACTTCCATCTTTGGGCTTTTGCACATCTGGGGGTATCCAAACTTTTGGTGTCTCTATGCCACACTGGAAGAAGAAGAGTTGTCTTGGGCTACATGTGACATATATTGTGACATGTAGTCACAAAAAAATCTTATAATGTTTTAAGTAAACTTAAGATTTTGTGTTGGGCCGCACTCATAGCCATCCTGGGCTGCATGTAGCCCACAGGTCTCAGGTTGGACACCCCTGACTAATTCCCTCTGCCTAGAACACTCTTCCCCAGATATATGCATGGCTCTCACCTTCAAGTTTTTATCTCACCTTCTTCAAGTTTTTGCTCAAATGTCATCTGATATAAAATTGCATCCATACGTCCCTATGTTTGAGTAGGGGATTCATAGCTTCCTGTGTTATCTTAAGAAATTTGCTGAATTTCTCAAAGCTTCAATATATTTCCTTTTAAGATGGGAACAATGGTACTCCCCCTGCTGGGTCATTTTGAAGGCTGAATGGGAAAACACACACAGTGCCATACCCTGTGTTGTCACCAGGAGGCTGGCCACTCTCACCCATTGCCATGCACAAAAGAGCACAAAGGCCATTTAATGGTCATTTTCAGAATCTCATAATTTTTTGTGTTAAAAAATATGTAGTGTCCAGATATATCTCCAGATCTTTGTCAGTGATAACCAAAACATGACAAAGCAAAATTAAAACCTCAACATTCTGTGATTAAATAAGTGTTGGGGAAACGTTTCTCCTATTTATGGTCACTTTTTGAATACTCAGACCTCATATTAGCATATCGAAAGCACTGAGAACGCTTAGAGTGAAGAAACCTATGTCAACTTTGTTTAACCCAGCATTCCCCAGACTTAACTGACCATAGAACCCTATGTTTTTTTTTTACTTTACGTTAAAGCCTATTAACATAATGTAGAACTAATGTTCTGTTGAACACAACTTGAGAAGTGCTGATTTAGTCTAAATCTCACACTTAGTTGAAGACTAAGCCATAGGCCAGCCGCTAAGCCTTTAACCCATGGTGACCCAGAGGCAGGGTGAGACTGGACCCTGATGAGGGTGCAATTTGGGGTTAGGGTCCTCATTTCACACTCACTTCATAATAAAAAAAGTCACCAAATGTGAGAAAGGGAAGATGCTGTCTCCCTGTTTACTGATGTTATGAGACTCCCCCTTCATACCTTGGTTCAGAATGTGGGGCTTTCGCTGTGAGTTGTCATTCACTCACCTTGTTCTTGCAGAAATGGATCATCTTCCTTTACCCCTGAGCATCTCCATCCACTTCATCTCAGGGTGCAAATAGATAAATAATTAAATAAATAAATAAAACCTGGAGAACAATGTCTAGGCAGAACTGTTAGCTATTATTTATCTGTGTCTAGGAGTCTTACCAGACTGTATGTCTAAATGAAGGGGAAAATTGCTCTATAAATAACAGCAATAATCACCCCCTGGCTCTACCTTGGGGAGAGCTCACAGTCCAAAGGTTGCAGACAAATGATCTGCCATTCCATAAACCCCCTTTCTGCCCTGAAACCGCCCCCCACCCCACCGCACCACCAGCGACCTACCACATGCTCATGCATTCTTTATCATTTTCTCCTATTCTGTGCAATAGGATGTGACGGCAGAACATTTTCTGGGGATAAGAGTCTTCAGATAAGATGGATGGGATGGGGCCAGGGATTGTACTTATACTGTTGGAAAACATAGCTCCTGGAAGAGTATTATACTATTTTCTTCCCCAGAGTTTCCAGGTTTATTAAAGAATAGTGTATAAGGGCTACCTCTGAAGTGATATCTCTACTTTTATTATTATTTTTACCTATGAAAATCATGTATTTCAGGAATGTACTTTTTCTGAGACATTGTGATATTTGATACAAAATAATGTCTCTGGTTGATAGATGATTTTATATAGCATATCCCACCTTCTCTAATCTTTATGAGATCTTGGTGCTCATTACCTCATTTATGGCTCACAATTACACTATGAGATGTTGTTCATCTACTTTTGTAGGTAAGTTAGGGACAGATCAGAGAATAGGCTTGCCTGAGATCAGATATCTAGACACTTGAAGAGCCTGAGCTGAAACTCATCATTTGACTCTAAATCCTGAACTGTATCCACAATCATGACTGCTGACCATGGAAAAGTTGTTTTAAATACTCCTGCCTTCTTTCCAAATGGGCTCCTGCTAGGTACTTGCAAATCTCACATGGTAGAGACTAAGGTCAAAGGTGGTATAGAGCTGTCTGTGCCCAAGACCCCAGGTCCCCAGCAAGCAGCACATTGCCATCACTGGGTGTGCAGACAGACTTTTCTCAGTCTATCTGCTCACCTAGGCTAACTTTAGTAACAGAAGTATTTTCTATAATCACACTGCTAGTGTATCATATTTTGGGTAATACATTTCTATCTATTAGGCAACAAAAATGTGTGCCATGAGTAAAATATATAATTTTTTTCCCAAAATAAGAAATTAAAATGTATTAGTTTTCCTGGTGATGGAAGCAATGCATGTTTATTATAAACAACATGGGAAACACAGAAACTTGTAGAAGCAAATGCAAACATCACCCTATTTTCCACTCCCCAAAGTCAACCAACAATGCCATCCTGGTGGACACTCTCCAGGCAGGGGGCTTCCTCAACTGCTTACATAACTGTGTAGGAGACAGGATGGATCTCTCTAGCTGTGATTTCCTGAGATGGCTGCTTCAGTGATATCAATAAACAAGAACAAATTTAATCAATTCTGGGCAATGGAAAAAAAAAAAGAGAGTCCTGTCTGGTGTGGCTGTAAAGCATCAGTTCTCAGCTTTTATGAAATTATAGACCTCTTTGAGATTTTTGGCAAAAGCCATGGATATTTTTTAGAAAATAAAATGCCCTTTCACCACATATGTAGGAAATTTTGCATGTAACATTAAGGAATTGATGGACCTCTCTGAAGCCCATGTATCATTCCCTTGAAGCCTTCTGGTCAGAAAAACTCCTGTTCTATCTAAAAGAGGAAAGAAGTGTTCTTAATACTTACATAATCCATATATATGTATCCGTTTGTTTACTTATTTAATGTTTCTCTTTCCTACTAGGTTGTTAGTTTTATAATAGCACAGACATTTTACTTTATTCAAAGGTATATACTCAGTGCTGGTAACTAGTATATGTCTGAATTATTTGGGAAATTAATAAATGAATAAGTGCTTATTGGTGTTTCTTTTGTTTCCTGCAAGGAAATTGCATTAGGTAAGTAGATGGACTGGCTAGGGGAAGAGTAGGGAGAGAGATGTTTGAAACTACCTTTCTAATACAGATATATATGAGATGGTAGCATGACTGGCCATTTTTGGTGTAGGCGGTGTTTATTGTCTGGTGGAAATGGGGGTTGTACACCATCCTTTACCTAGGTAGGCAAAGGACAGTAGTGACCTAGGTCCTTGAAAATCCTGCCCAATGGTCTTATCACAGGAAGACCTTTTCTTCTACTTGGTAGAAGTTGTCTGACCCTGATCCATAGTGGGAAAGCATGACTCAGCATTGCTCATGACTTTCCAGGCCCTCTTTCCCATGTACATTGTACCAAATTCTCACTTTTCTTTAAATTCAAGACCATCATGCTCAAGATCCAGCCCTCTGTCTAACCTCCCACTCAGTATCTGGAAGATAATGTCAGATTGTCCACAAGTGCTAAATTCCCATTGGCTACATTCCCATGGAAAACACTGCTCTTTGCCCCAAATCATTGGTGCTGCCAATCATCAGATTTGCCTCTGAAGTACTCCTTAGGCTGCATTCCACTGGGCTCCTTCTTGGGAGCCTCTGGATCAGGCTTCATTCAACTGGGCTTCAGAGGGAGCCGCATGCCTCCTTCTACTGGGGTATTAATCAATGCACAGAGCCAGGGCGTCATCTCTTGGCCTTTGCTGCATGTCATCACTTTGTTCAGTGTACTCAGCACTAATCGTGCAATAAACACAAATGTGCTTGGTGAGCTGAGCAGTGGAAAGCAATAAACTGGATGGAAAGATTAGCTCACAGCTAATGCTATTGGGGTAAGAGGCTCAAGGTGGGGTGAGTGAGAAATAGTATAGACTAGTGAAGTGGCACTGAGTTTCCATGCCGGGAAGTAAGTGTAACTCTTCCAAATAGGACCACAGGAATGTTCTTGCCCCTTGCCTCTTGTTCTCTCTTAACCTCACTGACCTTTGAGACTTCCTAGCTTCTAACTCCAACTGCTGGAGTGAAAATACCTGACACCTTGTAGGTAATCAATAAACACAAGCTGATTTCAACTGAGAGTTGATTTGATTCAATTACTCAAACATTTATTGAATGCCTCTCTCGCACATATTGTGCTAGGCGCTAGAGATGAGAGATGCCTCTGCCATTGTAGGTTCTAGTCAGAAGGGGGAACTCACACTTAGTAAAAAGAAGTATGATGCCATAAAAGCTAGAATAGACTTATGTTATTGTTCTATGGAATTGCAAAGAAAGAATAGACTCTCTTAGCCTACAACATCAGGACAACATGTAAGATGTGATGTGTGAATGTGTATTTACTTAATCCACATCTACTGAGCCCTTATGAGGTACCAGGTGTCGTGTAACCATTGGAAATAAAATGATGCAAAATCATTTGGGTCCTAAAAGAGCTTACGCTTCCCTGGAAGAAACAGACAAATGAAAAGACATTCGAATGTAAGGGCTCATGTTAGACTGTAATATTTTTTGCAATGATCAGTTTCCACTTCTGCAGGAGTATTACACCTTCCCATTCTTGCCCTGCCTCCCTGAAAGAGGAGTATACTTGCCTGCCTCATTGATATTGGGCTTGGCTGTGTCACTTGCTCTGGCCAGTTGAGTGTGAGTGTATGTGGCCTACACACCTTGTCCTGGCAGAAACTTCACATTCTATTGAATTGTTCCACTCAGCCTTTGGTGTTCCTCTGCCACACACCATGAGAATAGCATGTTCTAGAAGGGGGCTGTCCTTAAGCATTCATGGATTCTGGAGCAGACCTGAACCTGACTGAAAGCCTGAAGTAGTGACTCATCTGCCAACATGCAACATGAGCCACAAAGGTACATTTTAGTGTTGCTGTAAGTTTCTGAGACTCTGGGGTTGCTTATTGTGCACTGTAACCTAGTAGAGATTAGGCTGAGGAAATATTTGAAAAGCTCAAATGCAGCAATGGTCACCAAAGACTGCCTGGAAAAGAGATGCATCTAAGGTGAGTCCTGAGTAGAGAAAAGTTGGAAGGAGAAGAAAAACCCAGGAAGTGGGAACATTCACATAAATGTTCAAATATAAGAGCTAGTGTGATATATTCAAGGGGATCTAGCAATAAATTAGTATAGTTGAAGCTTAATTACGAGCTTATGCCTCTCTAAAGGAGAATGTAGAGGGCAGGTTGAGAAAGATTAGTGAGATATAAGAATGGAGAGGTAAGAAAAACCATCTCATGAAGGACTTTCTTTGCTATGTCAGCAGTTCGGACTACAGTCATTGAAGGATTAGAGGAGGGGTAAGGAAAGTAAGTCAGAATTTGAAAGTGGTTATTCTGAATTTATTTAGGGGACTGACTGAATAGAGGGAAAACCTGAAACAAAAGAGGTGTTAAGAAGCTTTTGCCTTACAAGCATGGAAGATAAGGTAAGCAGAGAGAAAAGAATGCAGTCTGGAGACAATCAGAGGCTGGAATCAGGAAGACTTGGAAATTAATGAGGGGCAAAGTAGAGATAGAAATCCAAGCATTTCAAGGTCTCTGGAAGAGCAATGGATAATGAATGGTGATGCCATTTTCTCAACCAGGGATATAGTACAAGAATTAGGCATAGGGGTAGGTGATAGGGAGAAGAGGATGAGTTTAATTTGGGGCATATGGAATATTACATGCCTTGGAGGTATCTAAGTGAAGATACAATACTTTAAGCTCAGAAGAGAAATCTGGCCAGAGAGAGATTTGGAAGTCATTAGAATAGAGAGTCATTAGAATAGTCATTAGTACAGAAACTATTTCTTTTAGGGACCATGCAGTGAAGCAGTATGCAAGACAGAGGTGTAGCCCTGGAAATATATAAGATTGCTATGGTTTCAATTGTGTCACCCCAAAATTTATATGTGGAAGTCCTTATCCCTAGCTCATCCAAATATGTCCTCGTTTGGAGGTAGAGTCATTGCAAATGTAGTTAGTCAACATGAGGTCATTCTGAAGTTGGGTGGACTTTAATCCCGTATGACTGGTATTTGTAGAAAAAGGGAAATTTGAACATGGAGACATGCACTCAGAATATCACATGAACATTGGAATTTTGCTACCATAAGCCTAAGAACTACCGGAAGCCAGAAAAGGGGCCTAATGCTTTCTGAGGGAGCATGGCCCTGCTTGCCTCGAATTTGGACTTCTGGTCTTCAGACTGTGAGACCATAAAATTCTGTTGTTTATCTCACATAATCTTAAGAATTGTGTTGTGGTTGTCCTAGAAGACTAATACAAGGGATGAGGATGGGGCTTAGCTTTATGATTTGTAGAAACCTGACATCATGACATGTTTAAATGGCAGTAAGAAAGGCCTGGCAAAGGGAGGTTGGAAATCAAGGAGAGAAGAGACATAATTGATGGAAGGAAGCCTCTGAGGAAGAAAAGGGAAGAAGATGTAATCCAGATCATTGAGGAGTGACAGCAGAAGGAAACCATGGCTTCTACTGCAGCAGCACAGGTGGGTGTGGATACAAAAATGTCAGTAGGCAAAGGAGAATAATTTGAGCAATTTTCTGGTTGGTGTTCCTTTGGAGTCTCTATTCAGATATCACTTTGTGCCTTCCCTTTAATCTCTTTATTTTTCTCCCTGACAACTTCGCTATCAGATATACTCTATAGTAGTGAAATTGTTCATTTGTTTACTGTCACTTCCCACTAGAATGTTAGCTCCACAAGGTCAGGGATTTTGTCTTTTGTGTTTACTACTGTATGCCTAGAACCTTTGGCTCATAGAAGAGACTCAGTAACTACTTGTTAAATGAATGGGTGAATGAATGATGACTTTTATTTGTTTTCCAGTAAAATAGAAGGTAAGGCCATCTGCTGAGCATGACAGTGGGGCAGACAGTTGCTTCAGAAAGGAGAGAAGAATCACTGTGCAATGTTAAGGGCCCAGTGGCCATGAGAGACCATTATGATTTCCTCCAAAGTTCTTAGTAGGGATTTGATTGGATAGATACATGTTTGAAGCTTTACCAAATCAATAAAATGGAAAGAAGGGGGCAAAAACATTTGAGGAATTGAAAAGAGTATAGTGAAGAGTTAGGCCACAGGGTCTTGCCTGAGTGGAGAAAAGAATGAAGACAAAAGGGAATTGATGGGTTGACAAGGAGGAGGAAACAGCACCTATTATAATGAAATTGAAAACTGAAATAGAAAAGGGGATGATAGTATCCAGAGGGGAGAGGGGAGGGAATTTCAGGGAAAAAGGGAGGGGATTACAGGAACAAGTATAAAGGACACATGGACAGAAACTAGGGGGGGGTGGAAAGGGG
>PVKM010007509.1:0-27853 GCA_004027735.1 Carollia perspicillata | reverse complement strand
ATGGTGAAGGGTCTTACATGCCCCATTTAGAGTTAGTTGTTATGGAAAAAAAATTCTGAATTTGGAATCAAGACCTAAGTTGAATTTAGACTCTAAAACCCACTACTGTATGATCTTTGGTGAATTATTTTCTCTAGGTGTCTGTTTATAATTTAAACTAGAGATAATAATAACATCTTTCTCATGGAACATTTATGAGGATTGAATGAGATAAGATATGCAAATGCAACTAGTATATTTAAGAGAATAAATCAGATGACATATGATACTGCATATTGCCTGTATAGAATGTGTCTAATAAATATTGGTGTTCTTTGGTGCTGTTTGTTTGTTTATTTTTTTAGGCTAGAGGTTTACATATAGAATAATGTAGGTGTGGGCAGAGTATAGAAGAAATGGGAGATATACGGCATGATTTCAATATTCACTTCAATTAGACTGCCACCCTGCTAACTACAGGAGGCAATGAGGTGTTGTGAAAAGTTTTTATGGAGACAGATAATAGGCCATGATTTGCATACACAGCTCTTTGGTAGTATAGGAACAGATAGATAGTAGAAAGGACTGAGGGCATTGCAGAAAGGGTGAGTAACATGGAGGTCAAGAAACTTGTATTGGCAGGAGGCTGGGAGAATAGAAAGGGTCATTTAATTTAGATTAGTTTTAATGAGTCTAAGGAATTAGATATTAGGAAAAATGACTTGGACTCTTTATAGTTTATATTTGAAAGGCTGGTCAAGACTACTCAAATTCTGACTCTTCCATTATTGGATATATGGCTTGAACTAATTATGTCATCTCTCAGCTTCATTTTTCTTGTATGCAAAATAGAAAACAATCAAACTTACCACAGAGGGCTATTGGGAGAATAAAATTAGCCCATGTATCCTGGAAGCTTCTCATGGAAGTCCCATCTGGCACTAAGTAAGTGCTCACTCAATGGCAGTAGAGTTTATTGCTGGTTTCCATGGGTTTCTGGGGTGGAGAAATCTCTGAGTTGTAATAAGATGCACATGAGCATGAGCTCTGTAGATAAAAAATAGTGTTTGGCTAATATAATAGTTGGGGTATATGGCAATCTCTATAATAACGTGACTCCAATTTACATGCTTTAAAGAAAAGAGAACTTTAGTCTTTCCTCACCTAATGGGTCCCGGGGTAACTGCAGTTACTTAGCCTGTGGAACGGTGCTGCCATCCCCAACATGTGAATCTGAATCTGAATCCAAGGCAGCTGCTCTAGTTCTCTTGTCTCTCAAGTTCATGGGAGTTATATTGCTAGAAGAAGAGAATGGATAATAGCTAGAAAAGAAAGAACAGGGTGATCCTGGTTAAGGAAACTTGAGTGAGCAAAATGTCGAAGACATCCATTTTAGGCTTCTAGGTGACTTGGAAAATTTTTAGCAAAGCAGGGTTAGCCCCTCATCTGCTGAAGCTGAATCAGATGTGTCCTATTCCATGTAGCTAAGATAGAAAAACCCAGCAGAGTAATTAGTATAGAAACATCATAGTTAAACAATCGTGTGGTCTTCAGTAGGAACATCATCCCAGATTGGCCGGAATTGCCTGGGTTTTTGAGTGAAATACCCACATCCCAGGAAACCACTCAGTCCCAGGGAAACCAGGATGGCTGGCAAACATATCTCCAGGTTTCATTGGAAAAATTTATTTGCAGTGATGCCTCTCACTGTCCAGCAGAACAACCTTTCTCTCATTCCCACAACAGCAACGTGTGCTTGTGCACAGGTATGTAGCCCTGCACACACATGTAACCAGAGCCTCTCTGTTAGGTCAAAATAATATGGTTGGTCTTTTATTGTATGATAGGGATCAAGTAAAAATATAATTTATTCATTTATTCAGGACTTATTATGTACTAATCATACACCGAGTACTATGTTAGGCACGCATTGTACAAGAACAAATGAGACATGAACTCTGATTTCAAAATGTTCACAGTTGATTTGGAGAGATCAGTAAGCGGACGGTTGAAATAAATTGTGGTGAGTGGTAAGGGCTGCAATGTAAAGGAGCCCAGGATACGCAGAAACACAAGGGCGATGTACCTTCTACTCTGTGCCAGGGGACAGTGGGGCAAGTGTCTGGAAATAATAATCCTGGGACCCTGCTTCAAAGACAGGAATTACTTCCTCAGGCAGATTAAGTGTGGGGGAAAAGTTGAACAGAGGTGGAAGGGAGGAGGCGGTTGGCCCAGAAGAAGGAAGAGGCCCCTCCTTGAAGCAAAGAGGGCACCTGACTAGATGAGATATAGATTAGGGTGAAGGTGTACTTTGGAGTTGAGACTTAAAAAGGAAATAAGTTAGTTGAATGACATCTTTTCCCTTTTAAAATCTCTCTACCCTTTCAACTGTCTCCTTCATCACTTCCTCCTGGACTGGACTGAGCTGGTTATTAGATTTGGGTGTGGATCTAATGAGTTTCTGGAAAGTGGGGTTGCTCCTTCTGAAGTCTTCATTTAAAAAAAACTATTTATTTATTTATGTATTTATGTATTTATGTATTTATGTATTTATTTATTTATTTATGTTTTAGGGAGAGGGGAAAGGAAGGAAAAAGAGAGGGAGAGGAATATCTACGTGAGAGAGAAAGATTGACTGCTGCCTCCCATACATGCCCCAACCAGAGATGGAACACACAACCTAGGTATATGTTCTGACCAGTGATCAAACCTGCAACTTTTTTCTTTGTGGAACAATGCCCAACCAATGAAGCCACACCAGTCAGGGCTGAAGTCTTCATCTGTAATTAATGTTCAACATTCTGGAGAGCAGGTAGATGAAGTCAATCAGAAGGGTTCACACGTGAGTCCAGAGTGGCCCAGGGGTCCTAACTATCAGTCCTCTGCCTGCCCACCCTGGAAGCATGTAAACACCAGAAAATGTGAGCTCTTAAGAGGCAAGTGAAGTATTTATTAACTCATCCTTTGCCTCCAGAAGCATGTGGTGTTGGCTGCATGTCTCTTTCTAAGTGAGCCTATGCTAAGCTGTTCTAGGGTTCAGGGAATTTTAAGTTAGAAGTTCTCCCTGTTGTTCTCCATGAACATTGACTAAAATTCATCAAATCAGAGGTTATCATGATTAAATCCAATCAAAATCCTATTTAATGCCTACATTAACACCTGCCAGTACGTACATTCGATGAACTTCTCCACCTGAAACCAGGTCCTGGCCTAGTCAAGGTTTAAACTTATAGGACTTGTCTGTCCCAGGTACATTATTAGCCACATCCACATGTAATTCTGAGAGAACCACCTGAAATGCGTTCCTTGGCTCTGGCACACACACACAAAAAAAGGTAAATCTCCTTGTTATGGACTGAACTGTGTCTCCCAAAATGTATAGCTGAAGTCCTCACTCTCCATATGATAGTATCTATAGATAGGGCCTTAAAAGAGTTAATTAACACTAAATGAGGTCATAAGGGTGGGGCCCTAATCCAATAAGACTGGCATCATTTAGAAGCTCACCCCAAAGCTCCATCCTGTACACATGCAGAGGAAAGGCCCTGTGAGAACACAGTGAACAAAAGGCCAGGAAGCCAACTCTCAACAGAAACAGAATGCCAGCAACTTGATCTTGGACTTCCAGCCTCCAGAACGGTATGAAAATAGATTTCTGTTCTTTAAGCTATCCAGCCCATGGCATTTTGTTATGGAAGCCCAAGCAGACTTATTCACCCCCGTTAGAAGATGTTCATTTCTTCCCTTGGATAAATCTCTTCTCCAGGTGCTGCAACTGTAGACTCTTTCCTAAATAAGGAAGGGGAGGAAAGACTTTTTCCTGCACCTAAATCAGCCAGAGAACAAGCCTTCTGCTAGGAGAAAGGCAGTGACCTTATCCCACGTAGACTTCTGCATCCTTAGATGGGTTCCTCTCTATCTTTAATAGGATGAAGGGTGGGAGGGATCCTTAGAAATCATATGTATACATAAATATGACCATAGCAGGAGGGCACTGAACTTCTACACCTTAGGCAAGGTTTCAGGTGTGGAAACTAGTCCAGACTACGTTTTGCGAAAGCTAAACATCCTTGCTGGAAATATATCTTCTTTCTCATGTTGGGGAAAATGGGTACCTATGTCTCCAAGACATCTGGGGGTTCTTTTTCTCTAGAGAAACTAAAGCCCACCTTTTCAGCCCAGTCATCTGGCATGAGGCAGCACCCACTTTTTTGTAGGGAGCATCATCAGTGATGATTATACAATTACTACATACATCGCAGCTGAGTTTGAGAGCATGATTCGAGGAGAATGATGAAGAATGCACCTAGGGGGGATCATGAAGTGAAGACTCCAGGCAGTTCCTTGCTTGCACTTATGAAGAATTCATGGGTATTTTTGCTGCAGCCACTTCATTTAGCCTGAACCCTCACACAACAGGCAAGCATAATTGAACAACTGAAACCCACTCCTCGTCTGAGAGAGGAGGGGCCCTGCCTGCATGCTGTTTGCCTCAGCCACACAGCAAGGCATGGTGGGCACACTGACATCACCTCCTGTGGCCTCAGCATCATTTTATATTTAGAACCTCAAACTGGCCACACTACCCAGTACACAATATTTATCTCAGCAGAAGGATGCTGGATAGTCACTGTAAAATGGACGATGCCGAGGGGATATATATATCTCCTGAGTGGTTGATCTAGAATCTACATAACTATTTTTTAACTGCAAGTCATGCCACATTATGGGTCACAAAATCAATTTATTGGGCCATGGTCAGCACTTTTTCAAGGAATGAGGTAGACTAGAATAAAATTTCCAAGATACATCCATACACGCACACATACAATGTATCCTGACACAAAATGTGGATGACAATAAAAGCATGAAAGCCTGAAATTCCACAATGCTATGATTCTTCTCCTCTCTGCTGGGCACTGTGCAAGGCATTGTGGGATACAGACAGCTTTAAGATGTGTTTCTGAAACTGGGGACTTAGTCCACACAAAGGAAAACAGCTGCTACTTCCAAGTTCCTACCTTTGGCCCGACACTCTGCTAGGCTATTTTTTTTTGTGTGTGTGTTATCTCCTTTACTGTCAGCAAAAATCTTGTGAAATGTGTTTTTTTTTTCATCTTCCAGGTGAGGATATAGGCTCAGAAAGGATAATTGACTCCATGCAGCTCACATAGTTAGCAAGGAATACAAGACTTCACATGAAATAGTAAGGGACTGATATAACACATTCCCACACGTTTGATGCAGGCAACCATGTTCATAGAGAATCCACGAGAGAAGAGACTAGTGTGAAACGCCCCGTGCTAACTGACTGGTGTCAGTGATAACTTTGTGGAGGAGGCCATTGTAAGCTGGGAGGGCCCAAATAAAATAAAGAAGCAGAGGTGGTTCAGATCAATTCCAAAATCATTGACTGCATTCCAGGTCCCATGTTAGCAACTGGAGCACAAGAAATGCCTAGTAGCCCTGTCCCCAAGGAGCTTAAACTCTAGAGCAGGTGCTGGCAGAAGAAAGCATTTATGGTAGATGCTGCCCATCTTTATATCTGAGAATGATTTTAGGCAACTCAAGTAATTTTATGGTCCCTGGAACTTAGAGTTGTAAATAGGTGGCCCATATAAAAAATATGTTTTTTTTTCCAGGCTGCCACATTTTACTGGAGAAAGAACAATTTACTGAATAGCATAGAAGGGCTGGAAGAGACTGGTACTTTTTCATTGCAGCCAAGAATACAATCAGGATGCTTCTCAGGCATGAGAAAGGCCTTATTCAGCAACTTTGAATAAATCCCAAGATATAACGATCCAGCTGGGCTCCAGCTTTGGAGATGATTCATCTGGGATGCTCCACGTGCAGAGCTAGTCCCAGGCATTGCTCCAAGGGCCCAATCTCCTTCAGGTGTCTCCTTTTTGCCTCTCAATTTTATACCTCTTATTATTCTGATTCATGATGCCAGGGCTAAAATACCTCCCTAGTGCTTAAATGGTACCCTCTCAGGTTCTCCCTGACAATTTCTCATCTTTGTATCACATCTTCTATTAGAGCCAAGTACTGTAGCCAGATTTTACTTTTTGTCCTACTTCATGTTTCTCTACCAGCTTTTCTGTTTTTGCAAAAGCTCAGCAAAGTGGCTCTGTGTCCATCTCCTCTCTTTCTCCCACTCACGTCATTCCTAATTCATGCTTCAAAGAGCACCTCTGAAGCATCCTTTACACACAGAATACATGCCAATGCTCTCACATACCTGCTGTCTCTCCAACTAAGCTGCTCTAGAAAGCTTTCCCCGACTGTAGATCAGAGAGACACCGTCTCACCTTATAAAACATCTTCTCAAAATGAATTCAGTGCAACAGAAACAAATGATCATTAAGAATGGCAGTTTCTTTATCTTTGCAATGTGGCCTTAGAACAGGCACTTCCAACAGGGGACTCTGTTGTCTTTATAGTACCTTGCCATGTAGCACCTACACACTGGGAGGATTCAAGCAACAGAGGCGATATTGGAGCAGAGCAACCCATTCAAACACCAAATTTAGTATGTGTGATATCCTGTATGGGGCATACACAATGGGGATCCAGAAGATGAAAATGGAAACTGCCCTTCAGCAGGCTACAGTTGAGTTGGGAAAGGGGGAGGCAGACATATTTGTAGAGAATTTCCGACAAAGAACACAATCCCAATAAGAGTGATATGTATGATTCCAAACCACACTACTCAGTTGCTTTTGCTTGTCGGTTTGTTTATGTGTCTTTTCTTTCAGGCCCAGCAGACCCACAACCTTTCTGGGAAAGATCGGACAGCTTGGCTGGTTCTTCCCGCTCCTGCAGTGTGCCTTTCACCTGCCCTGCCTTCTGCTGCCATCAGGAGGAGGCTCCCTGAGGACACATAGGAGGAGTGGCTTTCATCCTCCATGCGCTGTGAGCAGTTCTGGGAAGACCATCCTGATGAGTCATGAGCCTGGAGCAAGTGCTGAGGGGGTTCGATAATATAAAACTCAGTTAATATTTCTTGAAATAACCCAAATATAAGCAAAATATTTTCTAATTTTTATGAGTTTCTCAGCTTTTATAATTTTCATTATACAAATATTTTATGATCATATTTAAAACATAAATGAATATGGAAATATACCCTGTACAATATGAAAGTCATTCCTCAGCCTCCCTTTGCCCCTCACCCAAGTAAGAAATGTCCACCCACTGATTCACCTCCAGTTCCCTCTCAATACATATGTACAGGTATACATTTTTTATCAATACATACAAAACTATACTCACTACATTTTGACCTTTTATGTAATAATATAATTCAGGGACATTTCCATGATATGACATGTATAACTATACCCTTTTAAACAACTATATAGCATTTGAGAGAATGGGGGGGAAATGTATTTTAAACTCTCCCTTCCACTGGATGTCTTGGTGATCCTCTGTTCCATTATCACAGACAAGGCTGCAGCGACGAATTGGAGATGCTCCTTGGTGTCCCTGCATATTTCTCCAGAGTGGAGGCCCTGGAAGCAGACTTGTTGGCTAGAAGGGAATGCATATTTACAATGCAACTGACACTGCCCAGCAGCGTGTGAAAAATGCTCTTTTTTTGCACCTTCTATAACCCTTGGCATTATCACTGCTTTTAAAATATCGCCAACCTGTTGTCAAGGATAGAGTGGAGTATCTAATTATTATTTAAAATTAAATACCTCTGCTGACTAGTCAGCTAGAAGATCTTATACCTGTATTTATCTGTGTGTTTCATTTTCTGCCATTTGTCTGATTTCCTATTGGGATGTTGAGGAGTATGGAGAGGCACTGCCAAGTTACAGGAGGGTGTCGGTCCCTGCTGGTGCTGAAACTCAAAGAAGGATCTTTTACAACATACTTCACCTGAGAGCCAGCTTCCCTGAGAATCCATGGTATGGCAGGCTGCCTGTCTTCATTGGGATGCTCTGCAGGAGCACCACAGGTATTCTGAACCTCAGAACCATTATCACTGCTTTCTTTGGGTTGGGGCCAAGCTCCTGGGGCATAAGAGGACCAAGATGTCGGTGGCATGTTGCCTCTGGTCTTCGGTCAATTTTTCTACACTGCTTCCCCTGAGAATATGTTATGTTTCCTGGTTCTTGATCCTTACCCTAATTTCAAATCACCCTTTGTACCCATTCAAGATGATTCTCCTTGCTACCTCAATGCCATTATTTGGAGTGCTTGAGTAATTTGACTGTTTTTGTGCATGTTAGACATGAAAGATGTCTGTAAGAACATGCCATGCCCATCCTCCCAGACATACCTCACAGGTATTTTCTGTCCGCTGCTGTCCTGCCACAGTGCTTGGGGCAGGGAGTGGGAACACTGTAGTCTTGAATGCCCCTGTGGCGCACTTGGAGAAAAGAGATGTAAAACTGTTTCTGAGTTTTCTGTCACTAGGACCTCCAATACACACACACACGCACATGCATGTACATGCACACACCTGCATGCATACACACTGCTTTCTGAAATACCAGGAGCAGCCAGGGGGCTGGAGGCAGCACATCTTTCTCAAGCACCCTCCACTTTCTCAGTTCTGTTGATTTCCCTTTCAACTCCTTCTTCCCCAAAGCCAACAGAATATTGAGACAATCAAATCTCAAAATTGAGACTTTTACAAACATATTTTTTCAAATACTTTTTCTAAGACACATCCTGGCCTTTTGAATTCCAAACACTGAGAACTCCTCTGTTTTCTGCATCCTGCCTCAAGCTGCCACAATGAACACAGAATGCCCTTGATGCAGCCAGAATGAGGAGGGGGACTGTTGGTGGGGATAAGTGCTGGGTATAACAGAAAGTTAGGAAATAAATCAGTTATTATACCAAAATACTATTCCCTTGCACCAATATTTCTTTTACTTGTCTTTTAACTTTGTTTATAGTCTTTTGTCATGCAGAACTTTATAATTTTTATACAAAAAACCTGTCAATCTTTTCTTTTATAAATTCTAGGGTTTGTATCTTACTTAGGAAAGCCTTCTGATATACAAATTAAGAATATATTCTCTTATGTTTTCTTCAAAGACTTTAAGACTGTTGTTCTTTTATCTACTCGTCTACTGATGGGCACTTGGTCTGCTTCCAAGTCTTGGCTATTGTGAATAAATGCTGCAGTGAACACAGGGGTACCTTTACACAATGGAATACCAGCTGGCCATTTAAAAAAAGGGGAGGACCTTACCCTTTGAGACAGCATGGATGGACCTAAAGGGTATTATGCTGAGTGAAATAAGCCAGTCAGAGAAAGACAAATAGCATATGATTTCACTTATATGTGGAATCTATTGACCAAAATAAACTAACAAACAAAATAGAAACAGACAATAGACTGACAGCTGTCAAAGGGAAGAGGGGTTGGAGGCTGGGTGAAAAAGGTTAAGAGATTAAGAAAAAAAACAAACTCATAGACCCAGACAACAGGATGGTGATGACCAGAGGAAAAGTAGGATGGTGGGAGTTTGGTAGGATGGTGGGTGAAGGTAAAGGGAGGACAAATGGTGATGGAAAGAAAGTTGACTTGGGGTCATGAATACACAGTAAAATGCACAGATGAAGTATTATAGAATTGTACACCTGAAGCTTACATAATTTTCTTAACTAATAACCACAATAAATTCAATAAAAATAATTTTGTTTTTTACCTTAAAGTCTTCATTACATCTTGAATTAAGATTTTTATACAATATCAAGAAAGGAAGGGTCAATCTCTCTCTCTGTGTTACTTCCTCTTTGTTTCCCCCATTTGGGTAGACAATTAAAATACTTCTATACCATTTATTTAATAGTTAATTTATTCCCCACTGATTTAAAATGGCATTTTTATTGTACACTAAATTCCAGTAGGTGCACAAATCTTGTTCTAAGCTCTGTACTCCAGACCCAGAATGGGAATGAGATGGAAGTTGCAAAAATGTTCCCTCAACTGATTTCCATTCCTGTGTAGATTGCATGAAGATGAATGTGATTCTAATATCTAAACACTAAAGATAATGTTTTCTTGCAGCATGCCTCTAAATTTAGATAAGCAACTTGATTTTTGATCCTCCTCCAAAAATCCAGTCAACTCTTTCAATTATAGAGAAAAAAATAACCATGCTGGACTCTTGAGAGATTTTAGGAGATAACTTTGATTGTATATAATTTTGCATGTGATGAGACTCCATTGTGTTCTAATTAATATGCTGTAAGATACATTTTGAAATTCATTTGATGCTTATTCATCTATTTATTTAAGTTTTCTGCGTATTGAGTCAATGTTGTCCTTTCTATATTCCTATGAAATCTCTATTTCATCTAGATATTCAGAAGTATTGGCTTAAAGTTCTAACTAGCATTCTTCCAATATTTAAGATTTAATTCTTGTCTTTCTTATTTCTGATGTTACTTGTGTAATGTATTTCCTTTGATCACACTAGCTTGAGTTTTATCTATTTTACTGGTCTTTTCAAATAAGCACGTTTTATTTTTATTGATTAGATTTTCTGTTTTTATTGTTGTTTCTTTTATAGCTTTCTTCTTTTATGGTTATTAATTTCTTCCATGTACTGCACTGTTCCTTTTCAAATTTCCCCTTGTAGCCAGCATTGGCCATTTGCCATAGTTCTGGCCAATGAAAATTAGCAGGATTTTAGGAAAACACTTGTTTTCATGATAAAATAGGGTGGAAAAAGACTAATACACTCCTACTTTTCTCTGTCCTGCTTGGAATATGAAGGAATATCTGAAGAAACAACAGTCATCTTGAGAGAGAAAGCAAAGACTGACAGAATTGTAAAACCATTGACTCTGACATTGTTTAACCCCTGCACCAATGCCAGTCACTGGCCACCTCTGAAGTACTTTTAAAGTAAAGAAAAATAATAAGAACAACTGGTTCTCTTTTTCTTTTAAGACACTGCATTGCTTTTTGTTTATTTGTTATTTGTAGAAGTATCTCTAACAGACAAGTATGTCCACTGAATTTATTTCTAATGTTTCTTGTTATCTAATAAGATCTTTTGAGACTATAAATACCCATGTCTACATTTCATATGACTTAATATATAATATTTTATTGCATAAATTTGTTTTGTAATTTTCATCCGAATTCATGTTTAAATCAAGATTTTTCTCTTTTCATGTAGTTTCCCTTATTTCTCTGATAATTTGTCAGTTTACTGTATTTTTTATCAGAGACCATGGCCCATAATATTCTAATTATTAAAATGTATTGAAATATTTTTTGGACCTGAAGATTTGTGAAATTTCAATTGTCAATTTGTGAAAATTCCATTTTGTTTGAAAGGTGTTTCTATATTTTTAAATTAAAAGGTTTTTCTCTCTCTTTCTACATCTGTCATCTATTTATCTATGTGTCCATCTATGTTGGTCTATTATCTAACTATCTACCTTACTCATTTATTTTTAGATTGTGAATTTTGTTGCTAAAATATTCTGAGTAATTTTTTTCCAATTTGGGCCCTCATGTTTTTGAGAGCTGCATTATATATTTTTTACCTCAATTGTGGAATTGCCCATTAATCCTTGTATGTACAAAAGTTTTTATTTTGCAATAATTGTTGATTTCGCTAATGCTCATGACTGTTATACCCTCTTGCCTGATTGTACTATTTATTCTGTGAATACCACTTTTTTTCATGGTTAGTCTTTCCACCTGGATTTTTGTTTCTTTTGATATGAATATCATCATACTTGTTTTTGTTACTATTTTCTTAGCATATTATATAAAACTTCTGTATTGCTTTATTTTATAGATATAAAATTTTGTACAGATATATCTATATCTATCTATATGTAGCAATGGTGCTTTTTCTGCATCTACATGTGGATAGATAGAGATAGATACATCTTTACTGCAGAGCTTAAAGCCAGGTGCTCATTCTCAATCTGTGAATCTTTGTATTTTACAAAAGTTAATCCACTCATATTTATTGGTAGTAAAATCTTAGTACTCTTTCTAGTCACTTACATCTATAGTTTAGATTTATAATTATTTGCTGTTGTTTGTTTAGACCTTTTGCTGATTTATTTCTACTGTCTTATCATTTGTATCACCTTGGTACTTAGAATATGCTTGCTTATCATCTTGATGATTATTATGATTATTTTAATCTTCACCCATGGACATTTTTATTGAATTTAGAGAGAGAGGGAGGGCAGAGAGTGAGAAAGAGAGAGAGAGAGAGAAAGTGGGAGAGTGAGAGACATCAATATGAGAGAGAAACATTGGTCGGTCTTTTCCCGTACGTGCCCTGACTGAGGTGAGAACCCGCAACCTAGGTATGTGTCCTGACTGGGAATTGAACTTGCAATCGTTTTGGCGGATGGGGTGATGCTCCAACAACTGAGCCACCCAGCCAGGGCTGGTTTATTTTTTATAATCATCATTATACTCAATAAAATTGCCCTGATATTTGCCTGTATCTCATGAAAAGTATTTTCCAGCAAAGTGCCTTGTAAGAGGTAGTTCTACAATACAATTTCTGCTTGCTATCTCACTGCCGCGGTTGGGGATTTCTCACTTTTTGCCTGAATGGTTTTTTTTGTCAAACTCACAACTGGTTTCTCTGTCTCCAACTGAGACTTAGAACGAGCTTTTTATAAAACCTCTTTTTTGCCTTAAGCTTCTGAGACTCTGGAGTTCCTTTTTGTGTCAGTTAGTGTCATTTATCTTGATTAATTCAATATCCATTATACTTATAAGTGCTGGTCAGTCTCCCACTTAAACTGTGAAAATTTTAGGAAAATCCTCAACCACTTACTAATACATAGTTGTATCTATAATAATACTTCCAAAATGTCTAGTTCCCAGCCAGTGCTAAATCAGTACTGGACTGTCCATCCAATGAATAAATATGGCCCCCTGGAGGGCAACGATGCATTGTTACTCTGTCTGGATGAGACAGAGCCCATCACAATGTCTGGAAACAGCTGGGGTCCTATATAGTCCAATATAAATACTTGTTGATGGCTCCATTTATGAATATATGCCTGTAAGTCTCTAACTTGAAAGATAAAAATTTAAGAAGTTCTATATTACATTTAAAGAAATAAAACTGTTAAACATTTTGTAATATGACCTATGTTCCAGCAGGGGGTCCAACCCATAGCCCGTGGGCCACGTGAAGCCCAAGATGGCTATGAATGCAGCCCAACACAAAATTGTACATTTACTTAAAACCTTTTGTTTCTTTTGTTGCTCATCAGTTTTCGTTAGTGATTGTGTATTTAATGTATGACCCAAGACAACTCTTCTTCCAGTGTGGCTCAGAGACTCCAAAAGGTTGGACACTCCCAAATCTAAAGCGAGTAGCCATGGAATCAGTCATTGCGGCAAGAGGGCTGAGGGTCAGAGACCTCAGCAGTTCCCCTTCTGGCTGGATGATGCCATGACACCTCATCGTTTTGCCACTCGCTTTTCCCATCTGTAAGATGAAGAAGAAAATTAAAAGTGAGCAAAACATACCATAAAACCAATATAAACACATTAAAATTCTCACTGTATTTTCAGTACTTTCACGTTCACATGTGATTTAGATTGAACCACTGCCAGTGAAGTAAACACAACTGGACAAGGAGGAAGGAGAGTGTGCTTGTGAATGTGTGTGTGTTTGTGTAACCATACTTTTAGTTTTTATGAAGAATCACATATCTTGCCCCATGCACGTGCCTTACTCGTGCAGCGACATTTCTACGGACATTTCATTTTCAATAACATCGAACATAAACACACTCATTAAAACCACTTTTCCTCACGGAAGCCTTTGTGACCGCAGGATGGCATTTCCAGATTGCTGCAGGAGGCACGGACCGGGTCTAGGTGTGCACGTTTCTCTGGACGGGGACAGAAGGTCACCACTAGGCTGAGGGCGTTCTGCGATTCCCTTCTTTCAGGAACACACCCTCCTTATGAGTGGGATGGATGCAGGGAGCAACATTCTACCCATATCTTAGTAGCTGATTTTAATAAATGTTTATATTTTGTCAGTATGTACCACCCCCAGAAAACTTTTGTGGACTAAATGCAAGGAAGATATACTGAAGCCTCACTAATCTATCAAGTCAAGAATCTACTTAATTAAAAATACAGAAGGAAAAGAAATCAAGGTTAAAGTCAATAAAAAAAAAGTCCAGAAGTGGAATTGTTGAGTCATATGGGGGTAGTTCTATTTTATTTATTTTATATATATATACACACACGCCACATTTTCTTTATCCATTCATTTATTGATGGGCATCTAGTATGCTTCCATATCTTAGCTATTACTAGTAATGTTGCAACAAACATAGGGGTACATTATATTTTCAAATTAGTGTTTTTGTTTTCTTTGAATAAATACACAGAAGTGTAATTGCTGAATTGTGTGGCAGGTTTATTTTTTAATTTTTTGAGAAATCTCTATCCTGGTTTTTTTTATAGTAGCTGCACTAACTTAAAATCTCACCCACAGTATACAGGATTCCCTTTTCTACACTTCCTCACCAACACCTGTTGTTTGTTGATTTATTGATAATAGCCATTCCGGCAGGTGTGAAGTGCTTTCTCAGTGTGGTTTCAATTTTCATTTCCCTGATGACTAGTGATGTTGAGCATCTTTTCATATGTCTGTGACTCTATGTCCTCTTGGGAGAAGTGTCTATTCAGGTCCTCTGCCTACTTTTTAATTAGATTGTGGATTGTTTTGGTGTTAAGTTGTATGAGTTTTTTATATACTTTGGGTATTTCCCCCTTATTAGATGCATCATTAGCAAATGTCTTTCCCAATCAGTATGTTGTTGTTTTGTTTTGTTGATAATTTCTTTCACTGTGCAAAACCTTTTTAGTTTGATGTAGCTCCATTTGTTTTAGTTAGTTTGTTTGCTTTCTTTGCTCAAGGAGATAAAACCAAAATGATATTGCTAAGAATGATGTCAAAGATTTTACTGTCTATGCTTTCTTCTAGGAGTTTTATGGTTGCAAATCAAACATTTAAGTCTTTAACCAGTTTTGAAATTGTTTTTGGATATGATGTAAGAATGTGGTCCAATTCCATTTTTTTGATGTATCAGTCCAGCTTGGCCAACACCACTTATTGAAGAGACTACCTTTACCACATTGTATATCCTTGTCTTCTTTGTCCTAGATTAACTGACCATATAAGTGAGCATTTATTTCTGGGTTCTCTATTCTATTCCATTGATCTATACATCTATTTTTATGACAGTACTATGCTGTTTTAATAATTGTAGCTTTAGAGTATAGTTTTGTATTAAGAACCATATTGTCTCCTACTATATTCTTTCTCAAGATATATTTGTTTTACAGGTTTGTTGTGGCTTCGTATAAATTTTGAAATTAGTTGTTTTAATTCTAAGAAAAATGCTATTGGTATTATAATAGAGGTTGTATTGAATCTGTATATTACTTTAGATAGGTAAGGACATTTTAACAGTATTAATCCTTCCAATCCATGAGCAAGGTATATCCTTCCGTTTGTATCTTTTTCAATTTCCTTCTTCGCTGTTACATTGTTTCAAAGTATAGGTCTTTTGCATCTTTGGTGAAATTTATTCCTAGATATTTTATACTACTTGACACAATTGTAAATGGTATTGTGTTCTTAGTTTTTTTCTCTGGTCATTTGTCATAGTATATAGAAATGCAACAGGTTTCTGTATGTAAATTTTGTATCCTGCAAATTTACTTAAGTCATTCATTAGTTTTAAGGGATTAGGTGCAGTCTTTAGGGTTTTCTAAATATAGTATATTTAGAAATATATAGTATATATATTTAGATATATACTATAAATATCTAAATATATTTAGACATTTAGTATATAGTATATATATATATATTTAGAAAATATAGTATATAGTATATTTGTTATCTGCAAGGGAGAGTTTTATTTCTTCATTCCAAATTTGGATGCCTTTTATTTCTTTGTCTTGTCTCATTGCTGTGGCTAGAATTTCCAGTAATATGTTGAATACAAGTGGTGATAGTGAGCATTCTTTTTGATCCTAACCTTAGAGGTAACAATTTCAGCTTTTCACCAATTAGTATAATAATAGCTGTGGGTTTGTCATATATGACCTATATTATGTTTAGACATGTTTCTATACCTACTTTGTTGAATGTTTGTGTAATGAAAGGATGATAAATCTTTCATGTGCTTTTCTGGACCTATTAAGATTATAATGTGGTTTTTATTCTTAATTTTGTTAATGTGATGCATGACATTGATTGATTTATAGATGTTAAATCATCCTTGCATCCCTGGAATAACTGCCACTTGGTCACATTTTATAATCCTATTATTGTACTGTTGAATTTGGCTTGCTAATATTTTGCTGAGAATTTTTTTGTTTTGTTTTTTAATTGTTTAAGATTTTTTATTGTTATTCTATTACAGTTGTCCCAATTTTTCCCCCTTTGCCCTCCTCAGCGCACCCCACCTCCCACTCCCACAGTCAATCCCCACACTGCTGTCCCTGTTCATGGGTCATTCACACATGCTCTTTATTTAGGCCCTTCCCTTCTTTCCACCACTATCCTCCTCCCCCTCTCCTCTGGTCACCATCTCTCTCATGTTTCTGTGCCTGTGGTTCTATTTTGTTCATTAGAGTCCTCTTATAGGTGAGATCATGTAGTATTTGTCTTTCACTGACTGGCTCATTTCACTAAGCACAATGCTCTCCAGTTCCATTTTGCATCTGTACTCATGAAGGGTATTGGCTTGTAATTTACTTTTTCGTAATGTTTTTGGTTTTGCTATTAGGGTAATGCTAGTTTTACCGAATGAGTTTAGAAGTGTTTCTTCCTCTACAATTCTTGAAATAGTTTAAAAAAAAAGTATAAGTGTTAATTCATCATTGAATGGTTGATAGAGCTTACCTGTGAAGTTTATTTGTTGGGAGTTTTTTGATTACTGTTTCAATTTCATTGCTAGTAATTTGTCTGTTTAGATTTTATATTTCTTCCTGGTTCAGTCTTAGAAAATTACATATTTTTTAAAATGTACCCATTTCATTTAAATGGTCATAATTGTTGGCATACAATTGTTTATAGTATTCTTTTAATTCTTCATATTTATGCATCTGTGATGTCAGTCAGATTATTTGTGTCTCTGTGATGTCAGCTGTAACTTTCCTCTTTCCCTTATGATTTCATTTATTTGGGGGCTCTGTCTTGGTTTCTTGATGAGTTTGGCTAAAGTTTGTCTATTTTATTTTATCTTTTCAAACCACCTCTTGGTTTTACTTATTTTTTAATATTGTTTTACTACATTTATGTTTATTTAATTTCTGTTTTGATCTTAATTATTTCTAATTTCTATTTACTTCGGGTTTTGTTTCTTCTTTTCTCATCCTTTCTGGTATAGAGTTAATTGTTTATTTTGGATTTTTCTTGTATCTTGAAGTAGGCTTATGTAGCTATGAACTTCCCTTTTAGAACTGCTTTTGCTGCTTCCCATGAATTATGAATTTTGTTTAAAAATGTGTTTTCATTTTCATTTATTTTGAGATAGTTTAGATTTTTTTGTTTGGTTTTATCTTTGATGCATTACTAAAGTAACATTAGTGTCTACAGATTGTGGAGGATTTTCCTGTTTTCTTCCTGTGGTTGATTTCTAGTTATATGTCATTGTAGTTGGAAAAAATGCTTGATATGATTTCAGTCTTCTTGAATTTATTAAGGCTTTCATTGTGGACTAATATGTGATCTATGCTGGAGACTGTTCTCTGTAGACTTGGAAAAAATGTCTGAAATTTTGGGGTGAAATGTTCTGTAAATGTCTATTAAATGTATCTTGTCTAATGTGACATGTAAGGCCATTTTTTTATATCTGAGTGATCTGTTCGTTGATGTGAGTGAAGAATTAAAATCCGTTACTGTTATTACTGTGGATTTTCCCCTTTATGCCCATTAATAGTTGCTTTATTTATTTAGGGGCTTTCTTGATGTATAGATATTTATGATTGTCATATCCTCTTTTGGTTTGACTCCTTTATAATTATGCAATGTTCTTCTTTGTCTTGTTATACAGTCTGTGTTTTGTTTTATTTTTTATTTTATTAAAAATATCTTATTTATTAATTTTTTAGAGAAGGGAAGGGGAGAGAAAGAGGGAGAGAAACATCAATGTGTGATTGTCTCTCACATACTTCCTACCCAGGAACTGGCTCGCAACTCAGGCATGTGGCTTAACTGGGAATCAAACCAGCAACCCTTTGGTTTTCAGGCCAGCCACTCAATCCACTGAGCCACACCAACCAGAGCTATGGTTTTTTTTAGTTTATTCAGCCACTGTATGTCTTTTTATTGAAGCATTTAATCAATTTTCATTTAAAGTAGTTACTGATAAGTATGTACTTATTATCATTTTGTTAATCGTTTTTAGTTGACTTATAGTTAGCCTCTGTTCCTTTCTTCTCTTGATCTCTTCCCTGGTAGTTGCTATTTTTCTTTAATGTTTTTTTAGGGTTATTTATCTTTGTTCTTCACTTATCTCTTGTAGGTTTTTGGCTTGTCACCATGAGGTTTATGTATATCATTCTTTATATATAGCAGGCTATTCTAAGCTGATAGTCATTTAAGTTGGAATACCTTCTATAAGAACTATATTTTTACCCTCCCCCTTTATGCTTTATGTTATTGATGTCATATTTTAGGTTGTTTTTTTGTGTTGTATATCTCTTAACTACATACTGTAATTTAAATTGAGTTTGATACCTTTTTTTAACCATCATATTAGTTTTCAAATGTCCGATTTGCTGTATTTATCAAATATTTGTCTTAACCTGTGAAGTTTGTCCCTTTCTTATATTTTCCTATATCTAGTTATAGCTTTTCCTTTTGTACTTAAAGAAGATCCTTTAATATTTTTTTACAAAGCTTGTTTAATGGTGATAAACTCTTTTAGTTTTTGCTTGTCTAGGAAACTTGTATTAATCTCTCCTTCAATTCTAAATGATTACCTTGCTGGGTAAATTATCCTAGGTTGGATGTTCCTTTCTCACAGCACTTCAAAGATGTCCTGTCACTTCCTTCCAGCCTGGAGAGTTGCTGATGAGAAGTCAGCTAATAGCCTGATGGGGTTTCCGTAGCAGAGAGCTCACTTTCCTCCTGCATCCTTCAAGATTGTCTCTTCATCACTTGTCATTTTAATTGCAACATGCCTTAGTGTGGGTCTCTTTGGGTTCATCATGTTTGGAGCTCTCAGTGCTTTCTGGACCTGGATGCCTGTTCCTTTCCTAGGTTAGGAAGATTTTCTGCCATTATTTCTTTAAATAAAGTTTCTGTTTCTTTCTCTCTATTTAGTTTTTCTGGGATCTCAATAAAGTAAATGTTCAAGTGCATGATGTTATCCCACAGGTCCCAGAAACTATCCTCAGTTTTTAAAATTCTTTTTGCTTTCTGCTCTTCTGAGTGGTTGATTTCCACCTGTCTGTCTTCCAGCTCACTTTTTCATTCTTTGTTAGCTAACCTGCTGCTGACATCTTCTGATACATTTATTTCAGTTATTAAGTTCTTCAGCCTGCTTGGTTCTTTGGTTACACTTTCTGTTCATTAAAGTTTGTCCCTAAATTCCTCTATTTTGCTCTCAGTTTTGGTGAGCATCCTCATGACCATGTCTTTGAATTCTTTATCAGGTCAATTACTTATTTCCATTTCCTTAGGGTGTTTTTCCTCTTTTTCAGTCTAGGAGAAGTGGCCTTATGTAGAAGGTGTATACCTGTGTTTTTGGCCCTCAGGTATGTGCCAAGTGGCTGCCTAAGGCATCTGAAGCACTGGCTTACTGAGCTAGAGAGGCTCCAGGTGGGGAGAACAGAAGCCTGTAGTAATGCCTTGTTGAACCTGTTTGCTTCCTCTGTTAGGCCAAAATGGGCCTCAGGGGTGTCTAGTCCATGGCCTGAGGGCTGCCTGCAGTTCAGGATGGCTATGAAGGAGGTCCAACACAAAATCGTAAATATACTTAAAACCTTTTTTTGCTGCTCATCAGTTTTCACTAGTATTTGTGTATTTAATATGTGGCCCAAGGCAACTCTTCTTCTTCCAGCGTGACTCAGAGATGCCAAAAGACATCTCTGGTAGGGAGACCTTGCAGGTAGGCCAGAGCACCTGGACAGAGCCCCCGCCCACCTGCTGGTGGTGGAGGTAGACCTAAAGGTGCTCACATGTACCTCCTGCTCCTGCCCTGGAGAATTTTTACTGTTCCTGAAGAGCTTCAGTGTCTCCCCAGTCTCCTCCATACAGTCCTTCTATCACTTGGTGTACAGAAGGTGGTCTTGTGGAGACCCACCTCTATTCAGGCTTTATGTGCCTGGTGCTTTCAGGAAACTGCTTAAAGCTGAATAGGCACTCCAGGTACCTGGAGAATTAGCCTTCTGGGTCAGATAGGTGAGGTGATGCCTTGTTGTTCCCTCTTGTTCCCTCTGTTCAGACACAAAAAGCTCCAGGCAATGCACCATTGAAAACACTGCTGAAGTCATCTTGCAGGTAAGCCAAAGCCCTTGAACAGAGCTCCCACCTGCCCTTCCAAAGTGGAGGGGGATGTAATCACTGGTGCTCAAGTCTCCTCCAGCCTAAAGAGTTCCACACTCTCTAAGGGCTCCCTGCTACCCAGCCTTCTCTATCCATATCTTTCTCTTATTTGTTGTCAGAAGCTGTTCATTCAGTGCTCAGTTGCCCCACAGAAGTAACTGCAACCTTTCTATGTGTATATTTGATTTTGCTTGTGAAAGGGGGTGAGTTCGCATCCTGCTATACCACTGCCATCTTGGACCTCCACAAATAAAAGTTTGAATGTGAAATCAATATTTTGTTTACTTAGAAATTATTTTCTACTAAATAATTATAATTGTCTACCTTATTGAAGAATAATGCTCTTCTGGTAGGACAACTAGTATATACTCTGTGTCTACTGAGTGTCAGTGTCTTTACATGTGTGCTGTTTGATCCTATCCTGTGTTTGAACATAGGAAAAACATAATTCTGCATTTGTTTTTACTCTCCCAGTTCACTAATGGGGTGTCAGCAACTCAGGCAGCTTAAGGATCCTGCAAGGAAAAGCAGTATGAAGTGGGGACTCGGGGGAGATCCAGCTCTGCTTCATGTCACCAGCCACACATCTTTTCTGTCTCTAGGCCTCTAATCTATCTTGAAACTTTTCTCTCTCATAAGGTGTTATTTTTCTTGATGTTTTCATTGTTGTTGTTATATCATCTATATGTGTATTTGTGTGTGTCTGTACATACTTTCTTTTGGCTCTGCAGTAGGTAGTGATTACTGATGAATGGACCAGCGGAGGGAGAGTAGGGATTTAGGGAACCTGGGTGCTGGCCCTGCCTCCACTGCTGCCTCAGCGTGTGTGTCTGGGAGCCTCTTTCTGCATCTGGTCTCTCTTTAGGGAATCTGGGTACTCTTTTTGTCCCATCATCTCTCCGAGATTATTTTCAGTTCTAACATGCAATCATTTTCTCTGACTCAGTTTCCATTCCAGAAATGAAAATGACAATAACAAAGATTGCTAATGTTTTATGGAAAAATTATGAAATAGAATGTGAAAACATACTTTGAAATTCTACTTAGAAAAAGATGCACAAGTGTTAGTGTTTTTGGATCTATCCATAAATGCTGGCCATAGAATAGTGTGTTTGCAAGAGACCTCAAATTCATTTATTTTATGTCCCTACAATTTATCCCTTATATCACCCTCATCTAAAGCTTATTCAGGATTGTGGGAATGACCTGCACGCGATGGGCAGGGGGTCACTGTTCTCAGAGGAACAGGGGCTAGAGAACGCGGGTGAGTGGCTCCCAGCACGTAGGAGTGATGCAAGCAATGGAATCTGCCTTGCTTCTTCTGGGCATAAATCAAGGACTCTAACTTTCTATGCTGCCAACTCAACACCTTTTATAGGCACTTAATTCACTCAGAAATTAAAAATATACGTATACTCCTTAGAGTAAGTACCATTACTCTTCAGCATGACACATGATTTGATTTTAAGCCTTCCTATGTGACTTCTATATGGGTTAGGATCAGTCACCCGTCTGTGATGAAGAGCTATTACTGCCCAGGCCATTCACCTCCCATGTAGGCTTTGTGTACACCGTCCTCAAAAAGTCTTCATTTTCCCTCCCCTGCAACGTCATCAATGTAGTTGAGGGGCATCACATGGACAGGCCATGTGTTTGATAAGGGTATTACACCATGGCCTCTTACACATAGATCCCCTGTTCCCTGCCTCTCGAAGCAATAGTCAGAATCACTAAGAAGGCCAAGTCCCCCATCACTGTTGGCAAAACCTTGTCCTCTCCTCCCTTTGCCCACAGTCCTCACACCACAGACTCCTTTGTTCTCACTCCCTCCCCTTCTTTCATAATACATGCTTTGTAAAGAAACTGAAACCCCTTCACCCTGAGCTTGCTGTGATAGACTAACCTAATTTATCCACCCTTACCAGGTATAGTTGCACTTTTAAAGATTTGAAACTTTCAGTTACAGCAAATACAATTTTGGGATAAATGAGTGGCCAGGGTGTGTTTCTTGGGCAGAGGAGGCTTCACAAGCAGCCATTCAATCAAACCTTGAGCTAAGGAATCCAGATGCATTCTGGAAAAAAGAAATAACACTGGACAAGAAGCCAAAAGCATCTCTTCTATTCCCAGTTTTGCTCCTAACTTGCATGAATGCAAGCGTGCTATTGCCCTGCTCTGGATAGCACTTCTCTGTGAGCCGACAGTGTGGGAGGCTGAGAGCAACGTTCCTGGACTGTTTACTGCACAATCTTCCCTAGGTTTGGCTGGCGGACTTCAGCATGTTTTCAGATAGTATTAGGCCAAGTAATTCAGAAACACATAAATCTTTTCTCAGACCAGATTCCTTTTTCTCATAAAGGCTTTGTATTAGATACTTATATGGAAGGAAGTGGTCAAAAGTGGTAGAATCACACCCCAATGTAGGCAAGAGGGTTGTTCCAAGTACCTCCCAAGTCTCCCCACCTTTTTCTAGGTTTAACTTGACTCCCACC
This sequence comes from Carollia perspicillata, assembly GCA_004027735.1. Taxonomy (NCBI): domain Eukaryota; kingdom Metazoa; phylum Chordata; class Mammalia; order Chiroptera; family Phyllostomidae; genus Carollia; species Carollia perspicillata. Next base: position 4,821 of record PVKM010007509.1, on the reverse strand, counting down.
ATTGCACTATACTTTCTGATCAATTGCCTGGTGGGCAGCCAGCTGCAAACGAGAGGCTGCCAGGGCCCATGTGTGTGCCTGAGTCACTCGTGTGTGACCTGAGAAAAGCCCCCAGATCTGCCCAGTTATCTTAGGAGAAGCATAGGCTGGTGGCTGTCCTAGTCTGGAGGCCGGGGGTGGGGCGGAGGGGTCCTCTGAGGGAGTGGCTTCATTTACTACGCATTCTGCCATAGTCTCCTCCAGAAACACCAAGTTATATTGCTTTCCATTTTCGTTTCCCTCTGAATCAACAGCAGCTCTGTTTCTCAAACTTATTCCAAACTCCTCAGCACTCAGGACCCTCCAGTCTAGGCCCAACCTACTTGCAGTCTCAATACTCGAAAAAACAGACTCAAATCCACCCAAATTGGCTCACTCTGATTTCCACTGAGCTTCACATTCATCTCCAAGCATTTGCTAAGTGGATCCCCTGGTTGAATGAACTCCCACCTTCTGTTGAATGCTGATCAAGGCTGATGCCTTTTCTGTGGCTCTCACTGACCTCACCAGGCTGCCCTGATCAAAGTCTAATGCTTGCCCCACTCTCAGCGGTGCCCCCTTTTCTCGGTTCTCCCTTCTTTTCTGTTGACTTTATTTCCTTGCAGACTGTCTCCACCTGTTAGGAAAGCTATCCTCCTAGCAGCCACATCTCTTTCCAGAAAGCACCTGGAAAGCTTTCAGTGCAAAGCTGACTGCTGGGGCCAGGGTCGTGTGCTCACTCCTACACCACGAGGAAGCAGCCCCTGTCCAACCAGGCAGGACTGATGCTGTGAGCACAAACAGGAGGCCAGGGTGCCAGGCACCCACAGACAATGGCCCCTGGTCTGCAGCAGAGTCCCGAGAAAACCTTCGGCCATAAGCATCCTGGAGGTAGGGACTCCTATGAAGTTCTTGCTGACCTTCAACTAGTCCAGTGATTTGTATTTTTCCAGCAAACTGATTATAAAGACACAGGAGCCAATAATGTGTGTGTTACATGTTGAATGAGGGCAGTTACATGTTCATTTTGCTTAATTTACATCGACTCTGTCAAGTAGATGTGTTAGTATTTCCACTTTAAGGACAAGAAGGGAAAAGACGAGATGACATGAGAAAATTGAGGACCACAGAATTAAAGGTAATGAATGGAATTAGACTCAAATTCAGGTCTTCTGATTTTAAATTGTTAAATTCTTTCTGTTAAATTGCTAATGTGCCATATCATTTCTTTTTGAAATAATGATGATAATTCATGGAAATCAAGACCAAATGACTATGACTATAATTCCAGTTGGAAAACACTAAAATTGCTTCTTTTGTAGGAATGCAGATTTCAATCTCTGGGTCCTTAATCTCTGGGATGTTAAGGGTTAGACTCTCATTTCTATAGTGGGTTAATCAAATTATCAATAAATTAGGAAATCTCCCTCTCTAGGTCAAATTCTCAAAGTAGACCTGACAGAATTACATTATTTGTCTCATTCCACTCACATCAAAGTGACCATTCATGGAGTCCATGCCAGGATGGCTTTCCAGGGAGAGCCCCTTGGAAAGATGGCAAATGCCTTCTTCCTGACATAGCTTTCTCCCTCCTTGAAGTGACATCACAGGGCAGAGGTGGACCCTGCTCAACACCAGGTGTAGGGAGGGCAGGCCGGCTTCCTCCTCCCCCTGGGGCAGGGGGTCTCCTAGCCGGAGTCCGTGTGCTCACCCTGCACACCGAACCTCCTCTGAGGCCAGCCACAGTGGGCGGGCGTGTGGCCGTGCAGAGCAGCGGCTTTTGTTAAATCCTGAACATTATTTCAGGGCTGCTCTTCAGATTTAAGCTCCCGCAGTTTTATCCATAATAGCTGAGACAAATAAAAAACACTGCCCAACACCCCACACACCTACCTCCTCCTCCTCCTTCTCCTCCTCCTCACCCGGCTTTGCTCTGCCAGTCCTCCAGGCCTGCCTACGTGTGTGTGGAGTTGTCCACCCTCCCGCCCAGGGCTGGAAGGCCGCTCTCAGGATTCAGCTAGCATTTGGACAGCAGGGCAGCCAGGCCTCATGGTGACCTTCCTGGCCTCACTGTGTGGTTCGGCTCGGTGACAGGTGTGCACAGTGACAGGCAGTATACAGAGAGTCAATTCCTACTTGGCCTGGCTCACCATGCCCCATGCACAATCTTAAGCTACCCAATGATGAGAGTTTTATGAAATGCCATCTGAGCTGCCTTTCTGCAGAAGTTAAAGACCTCCTCTGTTTCCCTTTTCTTATTCCTTATTTCTCATGCCTCTTTCTTATCCTTACCTGCAAACAGGAAAGTCATTTCTGTAATGGAGTTCTCTGAAGATCAAGAATGCCCTGGGAGACAATATCATTCTCCCTAAAATTCAAAGTCTCTTTTCTGACATTAATTTTGTTTTAGGACCATTCATCCTCCTCTGACCCTTGAACTGGGAAGTAAATGGTGCATAACGTACATCTGGCTAATCCGAGAGGCGAATGTAATCCTGCAGACACCTGATTTGAAGTACTTGAGCCTCCTAACTCAGAGGAAAGAACTTTGATTGTTGAATAAGGAGCTGCAATTTCAAACGATCCCTTTTTAATCAATCATAGCTTCCCCGACTCAGCTTCTCTAGTCATTGCATTATGCATCAGTGTGACCCGGTTTATTAGGTTAGGGTTGGACCTGGCTGAACGAAAGCCTTCTGTGGACAGCCCAGGATCAGCACTTCAAACTGGGCTTGTCTCAATGAGGCCACTGAAGGATCCAACAGGCCTGTATCATCGGTAACACTGTGTCACGCTCCGTGCTGAAAGAGAGGGAAAGATGGCTTCTCCAGAAGGGGGTTAACTGTGTGCTTTTGTGAAATAGGAAGGCCATTGGGAAATTTTATGCTGTGTGGTAAATTCAAGCATTGAAAGAGATATAGCTCTCTAGATAGTTTAGCATTTAATAGCACTCAGAGCCCAAATTAGACTTTTGGTTCAGCAGTCCCTGAGGATGTATTTTGCCTTAGTGAAAGCACAAATTACAATTCTGAAAGGAATCCCTGCAGGAGCCTTGGTTCATGGGCTCCAGTGGCTCCGCCCAATGACACTTAGCAGACCTCATCAGTCTCAATTTGGTTAAAATGGTAAAACAAATGAAAGTGAGCCAACGGTTATGATGGGTGGTGATGGTTGTAATGCAGCTATTATTTGCTATCCCCATTTCAGACATGGACTTGAGATGACTCAACCAAAGTCCCATAGCCCCTTGGGGGTGCAGTTGGGGCTTGAACCTAGTCAGATGCAGCCCCACTCTGTGCTCTCAGTCAACAAGCCATGATGACAATGACGAGTATCTCTGAATGTGCCTGCCATGTGCCAGGCATGGTTACATTGTCTGTGTGTTCAGAGTAACTGATACGGATCAAAAACAGGGCCAGGTTACATCCATCTGCCATTTTAAATTATCACTACAACACAGCAGGACAAGATGGGGGATCTCAGACAGGCCTTGCCCAAAATTTAGGTGGTGTATTTTCATCTCTAATTTTTAATGTGTGGAATCCCTCACCTGCCCCATTCTTTCCTCTGCCTTAGATCTACTCTCTACCTCACATTCAAAGTATAGCATGACTTTCACCATCTCCACTGAACTTTTAAAAACTATCAGAGAAAATGCCCATCTATCATTTCTTTGCAGCTCAGGTGTAACAACCATTTGCAGCTCAGTTAATTCTAAGGGCAACATATTGGTTTTCCTATACTTCTATTGATATATGCTTTGTTTTATATAATGTGCAATCTCACATGCTATAAAAATAGCAAAGAGGTTATATACAAGAATGTCTGATGCCTATTTGAATCCCTCACAGTATTTAGCATAACATCGTATTTAGAAATTCGTCTGAGAGACAAATGTTTAGGTTCGAATCCTGCCCCCATTGCTTACCAGCTGTGGGACTGTACACAAGTTTTCCTCAGAAGAAACTCAATATTCTCATCTATAAAATGGGAATGCTAACTGTACCACCTCATGGGTTGTGAGGAATTAATAAGAAACATGCATGCGAAGTAGGAACTATCATGCCTGGCACCTAGCAAACACTCAATAAATATCAACTAGTATTTTTAATTTGTTACTGCTATCGCAATATGGGTGCCTCATAAAAACTGGTAAATGCACAGACTCACTGCAGCTTAGGGTGAGGGGATTACAAATGTCAGTGTCTCTGCCTCCCCAGGCAGGGACAATGACGATGGTCTTCCCTGTCAGTCTGGAGAGAAGTGGAATGGCGGTGAGAGGAGGCCATCCCTCCTGTCCTGGACTGTTCACACAATCGCCATGGACAGAGCATGTCATGGCACGTACCTCTGTGCCGACCACTGCACAAAAGGACAAGGGGAGAGATGGCATTTTTGTTCATTGGGACCTTACAATATCAAGGGCATTTTGATGGACATGTGAATTATACTATAGTGGCGGGGGAAAATCCATGAACTTAAAACACCTTTTGACCGGAAAAGAACCTTAGAAATCATTTCAACAGTCTAATTTTACAGATGAGAGGCCGAGGTTCACAGAGGTAAAACAACCTGCCCGCTGTGCCCAGGTTTGTGTGGGGCTGAGACAGGGACCAGGGTCTCCGGGCCCCAGGGTTTCTTGCGCTCAGAGTCCCAGGGCCGCTGTCCTGCTGGGGCTGTGGTTCTGCTCCTGCCCAGGGTGGACAGGCCGGCAGCGGCTTTGAGACACGTGCAATGGACATGCTGTTTTTATGTCACCTGTGTGCCCACAATTATTAACAGACAATACACACTCTTGCATTA
>PVKM010007508.1:0-41318 GCA_004027735.1 Carollia perspicillata | reverse complement strand
CAGTGCATGTTAGCCAAGTGGTACCTATTTAAAATAGGACTACTTCCAATCAAGATGGCAGCATAGAGGCAGTAAAAGACAAATACTATATGATCTCACCTTTAACAGGAACCTAAGCAACAAAGCAAACAAGCAAGCAAAATACAACCAAAGACATTGAAATAGAAAAGGGGATGACAGTATCCAGAGGGGAGAGGGGAGGGAATTTCAGGGGGGAAAGGGAAGGGATTATAGGAACAAGTATAAAGGACACATGGACAAAAACTAAGGGGGGGTGGAAATGGGAGGGAGGTGGGGAGCACTGAGGGGGTGGACTGGGATGGGAGTAAACGACAAAAAACTGTACTTGAATAACAATTAAAATAAAAATTTTAAAAAAGATGGTGGCATAGGCAAACATGGCTCACCTCTTTGCACAACCACATCAGAATTACAACTAAGATATAGAACAACCATCACTCAGAACCGTCAGAAATCGAGTTGAATGGAAGTCTGACAACTACAGAATTAAAGAAACCACATGCATCCAGACTGGTAGAAGGGGCACAGACATGGATGGGGCTGGTCCCACACCCACGTGTGGTCAATAAAAAATACAGGAGGGGTATCTTGGGACCAAGGAGTCCCAGCTCCACACGAAGACCCCCAGCCCAGGATCCCAGTGACAGGAAGATAAGTCCCCATAACTTCTGGCTGAAAAAACAGTGGGGATTGAGTTGATGGAAGAAAGTTCAGGATTCCCAAACAGTTCCTCTTAAAGAACCCACCTACAGATTTACTCAGACTCACTCCCTCTGAGCTTTAGCACTGGGATAACAGCTTGAAAGGCACCAGTGGTACACAGTGAGAAACCAAAGTGTTTGGCATCTAGGTGATCAGAGGCTATTGTCCCTTTTCTAAACCCTCCCCCCACAAAGCCAGTAAGCTGGTGCCACATCTGAGATTCCATTAACCTACCTACCACTGTTGGACCTCTCTTGGAGATCCCCAGAGACTCCACCCCACCCAAGCTGCTGTTCCATATTAATGGCTGGTCTTAGCTCATGCTTCACAACTTCCTAAATCGTATCAAACAAGTAACAGTTGGCCTCAGTGAGTCCCAGGCCCTGCACTAGAAGCAACCAGCCTAGATTCACAGCTTGGCTTCACCTCAGAATCTCCAAACCCAGCAAAAGTAGCAGCCATCTCAGATAGCTTTATAGCTCAGGCAGGGTGGCCCTGGGCAAAACACAGATGGGGGCTAACCTTGGCTTGCACCACCTGAGAAACCCTGTGACCAGCACACCCAGTGAACAGCTACAGACCACCACCCTGCCTGTGCACAGCTGATCCTCCACAGAGATTAGGGGGTGGTGGTCAGTGGTCACAGCCAGTCTTTGCAGCTGACTGGCCTGGGTAAGTCCCTCCCAATGATCTGTCAACAGCAGTCAAGGCTCAGCTGCAAGAGGAGGATGGATTCAGACCACACAAAGGGTGCACCTCAAGTACCCAGCTTGGTCATAATGGGGAAGCTGTGCCACTGGACCCTATAGGACATTAGCCACACTACCAGGACACAGAGTCAAAGCAGCTTTACCTAATACAAAGAAACAAACAGTGGGAGGCTGCCAAAATGAGGAGATAAAGAAACCTGGCTCAAATGAAAGAACAGATCAAAACTCCAAAAAGAGAACTAAACAAAATGGAGATAAGCAACTGTAGTGTAAATGGCGTCAGTCAGGCTCCTTCACTGAGCCTGCTAAGCAATATTCCCATAACATTGACAATGGACCTGATAAGCAGTATTCCCATAACAATGAGTGGGCCACATACACAGAATAAAACTGTCATACAATATCTTGGCACCCTGTGAGCTTTCTGTGCATTTCATATATAAGGGAGTTGGGACTCCCTGCTGGTGAGACACACGACTTGTGGCATTCATGGATCGCCCACCCTTGAATAAAAGCATGTCAGGCATCCCAACAGCTCTATGAATTTTCTTCCATATGCCCAAGTCCCATGTGGACTTGTCCAGCCTTGAACAATCCCAACACAATTGGCATAGTTGGCAGGATTCATCACAGTAGAGTATGAAGGAGCCATCACCCCCTTGGAAGGGAGTCTGGAAGGGTGGCTGGTCATCGGTATATAGTAGCCAGTGGTGAGTCTCCTGAATTCATGGGTTGCCCCCCCAGAACTGGCCCAAAGTTAGTGGCTCACCCGACACCATAGGGAAGGCCCTATGGGTGGTACAGGAGACCCTAGAGAAGCCGAGTGCCAAGGCAGCCGTGGAGCAGTGGGCTAGGTGTTTCTTACAGTTTTGCAAGCTGTGATTGAAACTGCATTTTGCCATGCAGTGCAGCTATGAGCTCCGTGAAGAAGCAGAAGCCTAGGTCCATGCCCTGGAGGAAGACCTCCGAAGACCAGAGCCATAACATTCCTCCTCCCCAATCATGGTTAATGACTTGGAAGAAGAGAAGGGGAATTGCAACTTCCATACCCCCTTCAACTCAGCCACCCTACACGGACATGGAACATAGTGGCTGAGAGCAACTGGGCCAGAGGACTGCAACCTGGGTTGGGTGCTTGGCAGTGGCAACACTGGCACCCAGAAAGCTCTGCCTCGAGCCGCTGATCAGAGCAAGGGGCAGTGGGGAACCAGACAGTGGAGGCAGGAGCTGAAACAACAGAGGTGGCAGTGGGGCAGCCAGAAGAAAAGCAGCCGCTGTCCGGAGGTATGGTGCCTTAAGCTCCCTCTATCTCGCAGTTAAAGAGCGACCCCATGTGGTTGCAAACTGAACAATGTTTCCTGCATCCCCAGAAGAAGAAGGCAGTGAGGAAACCCCCGCCCTGCTGGAGTATGTCCCAAGAGGCCCATCCTGTGCATCTGTAGGACCATATGGCTGTGCCAGCCTTTCAAGAAGAGGGAGGAAATATCCTTTGGAAATTTCAGTAGGGGAAAGAGCAAAGAACCCAGCTACAGGGGACAGGCGGGGACCAGAAAAAGTGAAGTCCGTGAAGCCTTCCCTGGGTGGGTATTGGGCGACTGCCCATCCCCCTGTGAGTATACTATTTATGTGTCCCCCATTCCTGAGTATATCCTGGGCATTAATGTGCTCCAAGGATTGGGCCTGCAAACCACTGTGAAATGGCTCCAAACTAGGGCCTGCTAGAGTGCTGGCGAGTGCCCTGGATCCTGCTAGACATTGTGAGCTAGAGGTGCATGTATCACAAGAAGGTTTTGGGTGGGGTTTTTGGCAGCAATCGGAACAGCTACGTCAACCCTTGAGCTTCTGGCCCAACTATGGAAGGGAGCAGAGGTACAGTACTCCTTGATTGAAAAGCAACTCGCTGCTGTGTGTGGCTCATGGTTGCAAATGATGTACCGCCCATGACTATTTACACAGGTAGTTGGGCAGTATATGGGGCTAACATTGTGAATCTCTACATGGCATACAAATAAGTGGATGGTTATGCATAGGCCATTATGGGGACAGGCCTTGTGGCAAGACCTCTAGAAATTAGGCCACCAGAAGCAAATCACTGTATGTCATGTTACTGGAAATGCACCCCTTGCTTCCCCTGGGAATGATGAGACTGATACTCTAGCCAAGGTGTAGTGGCTGGAAACAGTGCCTGCCAGCCTGTCCAGAAGAGTCATTGCCCAGTGGCTGCACCATCACTTCTTACATGCTGGACAGAAGACCATGTGGTCCACTATAAAAGCTTGGCAGTTACCTGTCACATTAGCAGAGGTACAAGAAGCTTGTGAGAACTATGTTGTATGTTCATGAGAGCATACCTGGAGGCCTGTGTGAACTACTGTGCAGGTGTGGTGTGGGGACAAGTACTGCTGACCTGGTGGTGGTTTGGCATAGTCGGGCCCCTGCCTAGTTCAGAGGATTATAAGTATGCAATAACTTGTGTGGACATGGCTACTGGACTTTTGGCTGCTTACCCCAGATGCCACCTGGATCGAAGGGCAGTGGTCACTGCACTGGAGCACCTATGCGCTGCTTATGGGCAAACCTTGATCATTGAAAGTGATCAGAGCATGCATTTTACTGGGGCCTTGGTGCAACAATGGACCTGAGACCTGTGGATTGACTGGAAGTTCCATATGACCTATCACCCCCAAGCTGCCAGGATGATTGAACAATACAATGGTCTCTAAAAGCAGAGCCTGTGAGCCACAGCTGCCACCCCATGCTGAGAGATTGGGGAATTGGACAAAACCATTGTGGACTGTCCTCTGGACTCTAAACGAGAGGAGTCAGAGGTGGGGTCCAGCTCCAGTAGAAGCCTTACTTCACCAGACTGCTGCTACAATTCACCTGCAATTACAGACTAAGGATGCTTTGCTGAAACCAGGCATAGGAAAACAGGAGAATATTCTCTTGCCTGCACCTGAGGGCCTGGAGCGAAGGCAAACAGCCACTTGGACGTGGCCTTGGGAAATAAAAGTCCCCCATGTGCGTTGGGTAGCTCTTGTTGCCCCTTGGGAACAAGGGATGGAGAGAAACTTGCAAATAGTGCCCTGGGTGATTGGGACATGGCCCCCAGTCTTAAAGGTGATATATCCAGGGCCAGCAGACGATGAAATGCTTCTTTGTGGCACCTTTGTGACATTCTTATGGCCCATTATGACTTCTCCACTGTTGTTGCAGGCAGATGCTGAGCTCCCAGTTGAAGCACAAAAGGTCTGGTATTCACACCCAGGAAGGCCCCCTCTACCAGCCACTGCTTTTATTGGCTAATCAGAAAATTTCTTGTATATTTTCTGAGTATCGTGATTTGCCATTGTTGGTGCCTATAACTGCTTTGTCTTTTCACCAGATGCAAAGTAACACCTTAGTGGACTGAGTACACACCTGTGCCTCAGTGGCTAACGAATCTGCATGCTGGGTCTGCACTGAAATCTCCCTGAGCATGTCTGCCGACCTCACATGGTGCATCTCTCCAGTTTCAATCTCAAATTGGACTTGGTTACAGCACCTGTGGAACAGTGCATATTCCTTGTGGAACGCAAACTGGACTGACATCTACGCAGGGGCGAAGCAGTGGTATGACCAGCCCAGGCCATTAGTTAGTTATTCCATATGGGATAGCTCCAGGTAGCTCACAGCTGATGCTATGGGAGCTGGCTGGATCAGCTCCCCTTTGCATTCAGAGCCTCCAAGGACAACCCCACATGGGCTGGACTCCAACAGGTCTGTGTCAGACTCAGACTCTAAAGCACTCCTGGGAGGCACAGAATGGTGTGTGGGCTGCAGTTTCCACTGATGCCCTCTGAGTAAGTGGCTGACATGGGTGGCCTTACCTCCCCAGAAATTGGACTGGCCACTGTACCTAGGGGTGGCCTTATTTGTTGCTTACTGCTGCAGCTTGTACTGCTGTTGTGGGTTACGGGTGTAGAGCTCTGCCCTCCTCACCAAGGGACCTACTCAGAAGTCACCCTCACATAAATTGTACAGTGAGGAACCCTGACAGGGTGGTTTGTAGGGTAAATGGAGTCAGTCAGGCTCCCTCACTGAGCCTGATAGGTAGTATTCCCATAACCTTGAGAATGGGCCCACATGCACAGAATGAAGCTCTGTTATACAATATCTTAGCATCCTGCCAGGTTTGTGTGCATTTAGCATATAAGGGAGTTGGGACTCCCCACCAGTGTGACAGTGGCTTGCAGCATGTGTGGATTGTCCCGCCCTTGAATAAAGGCATGTCGGGCATCCCAACAGCTCTGCAATTGTTTTCTGTGTGCCTGAGTCCCTTGTGAACCTGTTTGTCCTTGAACAGTTGCAACACAGTAATCTATCAGATTCAGAGTTCAAAACACTGGTTATAAGGATGTTCAAGGAATTTAGTGAGGACCTCAACAGCATAGGAAAACATTCCATCAGAAATTAAGGATATACTAATCGAAATAAAGAACAATTTAGGGGGAAACAACGGTAGAGTGGATGAAGCCGAGAATTAGATCAATGATTTGGAACATAAGAAATGAAAAAACAACCAATCAGAACAAGAAGAAAAGAGAATTTAAAAAATGAGGATAGTATAAATAGCCTCTGGGACAACTTCAAGCATCCCAACATTCACATTATAGGTGTGCCAGAGGGAGAAGAGAAAGAGCAAGAAATTGTAAATCTATCTGAAAAAAAATAGCGAAAGAAAACTTCCCTAATTTGATTAAGGAAATAGACGTGCAAGTTCAGGAAGCACAGAGAGTCCCAAACAAGATGGATGCAAAGAGGCGTACTCCAAGTCACATCATAAAGTGCCAAAGGTTAAAGATAAAGAAAGAATCTCAAAAGCCGCAAGAGAAAAGCAGTTAGTTAGCTACAGGGAAGCTCCTGAAAGACTGTCAGCTGATTTCTCAAAAGAAACTTTGCAAACTACAAGGGATTGGCAAGCAGTATTCAAAATGATGAAAAGCAAGGACCTACAACCTAGATTACACTATCCAGCAAAGCTATCATTTAGACTCAATGGGCAGATAAAGAGCTTCCCAGACAAGAAAAAACTAAAGAGTTTATCATCACCAAACCATTATTATATAAATGTTAAGGAACTTATTTAGGAAAAAGAAGATTGAAACTATGAACAATAAAATGGCAAAAAATACAAATTTATCAACAATTGAATCTAAGAAACAAACTAAGCAAACAAGAAGAGAGACAGAATCATGGATACAGAGAGCATCTTGATGGCTGCCCATCTTGATGGGAGGAGGTCGTGGGGAAAGGGTGAAGAGGTGAGAGGATTAAGAAGTACAAATAATGCTGGCTGGTGTAGCTGAGTGGATTGAGCATGGGCTGTGAACCAAAGGGTCGCCAGTTAAATTCCGAGTCACAGCACATGGCTGGGTTGCAGCCCAGGTCCCCAGTACAGGTGTGCAAGAGGCAACCACACATTGGCATTTCTCTATTTCTCTCCCTCTCTTTCTCCTTCTCTTCCCCTCTCTCTAAAAATAAATAAATAAAATCTTAAAAAAAAAAAAGAAATACAAATAGGTAGTTCCAGAACAGCATGGGGTTGTAAAGTACAGTATAGGAAATGGAGTAGCCAAAATACTTGTATGCATGAACCAGGGACATGAACAATGGTGTGGGGATTGCCTGAGGGGGGTGGGGATACAGGATGGAGGGGGGCAAAGGGAGAAAAATCGAGACAACTATAATAGCATAACCAATAAAATACAATTAAGAAATAAATAAACTACATTGCAAAAACATAGGACTTTTTTATAGCATAAAATGTGAATTTTAAAATTCCCCACTGTTTTAAAACACAGAAACATCTTTTATTCCTTGAGAAAAGAATTTTTAAAACTCCTGGGGAAATGTCTTGCATCAATACTGCTTACTCCGTTTTTTTCATCTTATTAATTTTAAAAGTATAGTTTTAATCCATTTTTAATAAATAAATTCACTTCACATCTTACACTTAAATTTCTAGCAATTCCATATTTGTGTTCTGGGTACTATAATTGACAGAGGGTAGCCAGATATGTAATGTTTTATTCCATCTCCTCTTTTCTTCTTTGTAGCCATCTGCTATCCCACAAAACATTCTTTCTCTTTTTGCCTCATCCTATTATCAAACACTCCAATAACATGCCTTCTACAATCCTAAATTCCCCATTCACTTCTCCTTTTGCCAGCTCATACCCTGACCCAATTTCTCTACTTCCTCTTTCTACTAAGTTTTATTAAGGAAACTCTCTAAATCAGACTGCCTAGATTCAGTACTAATGGTCAGGCTCTCAGGCCTCCATAATGGGTCATAACAGATGGCTCTCGAAGTCCAATACAGGAAAGGTATAACCTTTGAGTCTAATGTGGCACCCTGGCTAGCAAATGGTTTGCCAGCATCCATGCCTCACTTAAAACCCACTGTTTAAGGTTATATGATGTGATTGAACATCAGTTTGTTCCTTGAGCTTTAGTAGCTTGCTGGTCTCTCCTTGCTTACATCCCAGCTCCTGTCTGTTCACTCATCCATTGCCTAGTCCTGCCCAGCTGCACACCAACTACCCCACCCTATACCATTTTCCCGGTTACTGAACCTTGCCCAACCCTTGTTAGTTGCCTTGACTACTGCCATGCCCAGTCAGGACTTTGACTTCTCTACAGAAATCTTTAAGAAACTCTGTTTTATTGAACCACAGGCTGTGCTATTTTTTTTACATCCACTGTCGCATTTAATGCTCACAACAACCCTATAAGATATGAATCATCCCTCTCACCTGCAGGCAATCATGGTACAGGAAAGAATGAGAATATTAACATAAGGTTACCCAGTTTCTCTCTTCTCCACCTCAAAATCTCTCTGGATTTTCAACTGCTTCACTTCCTTTACTTCAATTATGAAAGCATCAAATGGGCAGAGACAGTGATAGAGGGGCATCTGAGAGATAGACATGGTTGATCCATGGCCTCAAGGAGCCCAGAACTTAATGGAACCCATGAGGATCAACAAGAGATATCTGAAAGGAAGCATTAAAGGCCTGCTATCCAAGTTAGGACAACTGTCATCCAAGATGATACTGAAATCAAAAGACAAAGACAGAGCCAGATAAGATTTGGGGGTTAAGAACATAGCATTTCTTGTGGAGCAGCTTACTGATTTCTGAGAACACCTTTCTTTTTCACCTTCTGCTCCTGGCCTTTCTTACCTGCCAAATTTAACCACTCTGATAGCTATGATTTTATCTCTGCAACTACCACTTCTCTGCTCATAGCTCCATTAGCCTCCCTGATGAGTTTCAAAATAATGACCAAATGTTCCAGTTCCCCACCATAGCCAAGGGCCTCAGCCCGCCTTAGATTTGAGGAAAGCTAATATTACCCTTCTTTACATCATATCACATCTGATCAGAAATTCTCTCTCTTCTTTAATCTCCACACGGCTTTGTACTTCTTCACCCACCAAATTCCCACTGCACCTCTCTCTCCCAGACTTTTCCAGTTGGCCCTAGGGAACTCTCATTGAAAGATACACAAACTCTCTTCCATGAAAACACTCCCACTTTCTGACTTTAAATGAAACACAGTTCTCCCCTCAAGACACCACTTCCCCTGCATCTCCCTCCAGTGAAGGCTGCTTTTTCATTAATTCTTCACATATCACAGGATCCAGAGATAGGGTTGGCATTCTCCTACTATCTTGTCACTACTTCCAAGCCATAACTGCATAACTGCTTCACCATTGCTTCTTTGAGGCTCATACCATTTATCTCTTCTTCACTGTGATTGTCTAACAATGTACAGTTCTCTCTCTCTCTCTCTCTCTCTCTCTCTCTCTCTCTCTCTCTCTCTCTCTCTCTCTCTCTCTCTCTCTCTCTCTCTCTCTCTCTCCCCCCCCGCCCCACTCGCTCGCTCTCCCCTCTCTCTGTATGTTGCCACTTGACTGACAGTCTCCCTCTCTAACAAACTGGCCCGAGCAACTTCAATGTTCTTATTAACAAGGATTGATCTTGGACATCTATTATCCAGGTGGGGGAATCTAAGAAGACAGCATTTGAACAGCCTCAGTTGACTGAACCTTGTGGTTTCCTAGTGATTTCTCGATATGAAATGGCTGCATTCATTTGGTTTTTAAAGGATTTTATTTTTAGAAAGAGAGGAAGGATGCCCTGGCTAGTATTGCTCAGTGAATTTAGCACAGGCCTGTGAAGCAAAGGGTTGCTGGTTCAATTCCCAGTCAGGGCACATGCCTGGGTTGCAGGCCAGGTCCCCTGTAGGGGGTGTGCAAGAGGCAATCACACATTGATGTTTCTTGCCCTCTCTCCTTCCCTTTCTCTCTCTCTAAAAATAAAATGAATAAAATATTTTTTTAAAAAAAGAAAGAGGGGAAGGGAGAGAAACATCGGTGTGCAAGAGAAACATTGATTGGCTGCCTCTTGCACACCCCCACAACCCATGCATGTGCCCTGACCAGGAACTGAACCAGCAACCTTTTACCAGGCCGGCACTCAACCCACTGAGTCATACCAGCCAGGGCTGAAATGGCTGCATTTGAACAGAGACTCAGCCTTGTGGTATTCAAGGTGGAGAATCCAGGATGATTGTAGTTGAGTACAGTTTCTATAGACTTGAATTTTTTTTTAATGGCAGACTTGGTCTCCAAGTACCAAAGATGGAGAGATTTCTGGGAAAGGATATTTAAGCAAGAGTTGCAACAGATAGAGTCTAGGTTTATCTGGCTGGTTGCACTATATTCACATTAAGTCTATTACAAAGAGACTGCCCTCTGAATTAAAGTTTCATAATGTTGACAAGTAAAAATTATTATTATTTCAACAAATATTTCCTGAGAACCTACTATGTGCTAGGTACCATGTCAGGAATTTAGAAAAGTAAAAAAATCTCTTTCCCTATTACTTAAATCAGTTTATATCTGTTTAACATAAATAATTTATAATCGAATTGGAATAATGATACTTCACAGGGTTGTTGTGGATTTTATTTATTTTTGGTTGTGAATTTTAAATGAGATAATTCATATAAAGCAAATAGCTCAAATAAAGGGTAAGTAGATAGTAAAGGCATGGGGCTATTATGAACTCTTCTGCACCTCTTAAGGGTGACCACCAGGTGTCAGCCTCCCCTAGCTAAACCCTACTAGGCCAAGAAAGAGCAGGTAGATCATCCTGTTTAACATCAGAGGAAGGAGCAAAGGACTTCTATGAAACCATTTGCCCCTCACATACTCGTGTTCGGTACTATTTGGGTGCAGAAATTTCTTGATAGCTATTTTAAGTAAGAACTTGTGTGACTACTGAGTAAGCCCAGCTCGAAGTGTTCCACAGTACCCCTAGCCACCACAATTTGGAAATGACCAAGATCAGGTCAGGAAGAAACAGGAAAAGGACATTCCAGGCAAAGAACAAAGCAATGCCAACTCAGAAAGAGGCCAGAGAGAGAATGAAGTAGAAGTAGGAAAGAAGAAACTCAGAGAGAGGAAAAGCTAAAGTGTTTCTTAGTCACCTATCCAGGGCCTCGCCCAAAGCTTTGCCAAAGCCATCTCATTTAAACCACCAGCAACCTGAAACCTTCACCTCCCAGGCTCCTGCCACACATCAAATCCCTTTTTAATCCTTGTAATCCCTGATTCTCTAGCTGGCTTTCTCCTGGATATATTTCAGAGAGGAGCTTTAGAGTCCCTTGCAAAGAACTCATTCCTTCTCAACCCATGTAATTTCTACTTTGTATTTGAGCTGCTGTATTTTCCAGACTTCCCTGTTCTCCTTATTAGAAACTGTATTTCCATTTTTGAAAGACATCCTTTTCCCTCTTACAATAGTCTCTTTGACTTTGCCAGTTAACCAAGCTGCATATTTTATTTCCCAAGTGTCTAGTATTTTTTATTGTTGGCATATATTTTCTCAGGCTTCCAATACGGTATTTTTAAAATAGTCCACAGGCTTCCTGTGGGTTATTGACTTTTTGAATGTTAGTCTAATTTTTCCTAATGTTTTCAAATATGTGGCATACCCAAACAGGAATAGGCCCTGTTCGCCTACCATCCTGAAGTAGAACTATTGACTTAGTCTACTCTCTCTGGACAGAAACCTGGCTACAGATCTTACTCAGACCCAACCACCAGTTAAGAGCTCTTTCCTTAACACAGAAAGAGATCTTTGCTCAGGCATTTCTAAAGAAAATCCAAAGAATTAATTGAGAAAATGGAAACTATCCTCTAGGAAGAATATGATAAAAAGTACAGCATATTACAATTAATATAAAAGCCAAACTTGTGTGCTACCACTAATTCCTTCTCTCTCTTAGCAAGGTGTGGCAAAGGAAAGTGAATCCATTTCAAGGACAACACAAGGATTCTACGAACTAACATATCCAGTAACCTGAAAACTGAACTTGGATTTCCTCCAAATCATGATCAATCCAGGACATTGCCAGATCTCTCAGGAGAGGCTTGAGTCCTTCCACTTACCCAAGGCAGCTGCTGCTACTGCTTCTATCCATTGTCAATACAAAAATTGCTTCATTAGGCAAACAGTCCTCTGATGAAAGACATTGCATGTAACCATATAGTGAAATGTAAATATTTTATTCATTTACTTTTAGAAAGAGGGGAAAGGAGAGAGAAAGACACAGAGAGATCAGTCCCATACATGCTTTAGCTGGAGACCTAACCCACAACCGAGGCATGTGACCTGACCAGGAATCAAACCAGTAACCTTTCAGTTAACAGACTGGCACTCAATCCACTGAGCCACACTAGCCAGAGATGAACTATCTGAGTTTTGGTGGAATGCCTTGTAGTCTTCCTGAAACATAAAGCAGGAGGTCTGTGAAAGCTACAATAATGCCATGTCCCACTTGCCTCCCTACCTCCTTTGAGAGGAAGCTGTCATGACAGAGCTTCTCATCGCCTCCCCAATTCTGATGAGGTATGGAGCTTTCTGTTCTACTCCTTCAGAATAGAACTGCAGAACATAAAACACTGTAGTGGCAGCCTAGAATAGGCTCCTCAGCAACACTGAAACATCATTGTTTCTGTGTTGTCCTTTTTTACTGTGTGACACAGAGGTGACAGGGAGCTAGACTTATTCTACTTTTTGCTGTTCTACTTAAGTAATAAAATATCTAAATCTGGAAGTGACTCACTGTATCTTTACTGGCCAAATCAATCAGGCCTAGACCTTGGCATTGAGCTTAACAAGCCTTGAGCCATCCACACAACCAAGCTGTGATTGCATCCAAAGCGTGATGGGCTGAGGCTACATTTGATGCCATTGACAGGGTCTGAGTCTTCCTGCCCCCTGAAAGTTGTTGCTGCTTCTAATAGTGAGACGCCTATAAACTATTTTGTTCCCCTCTGTGCACCTCAGCTAAGATTACCTCTGAGTCACAATAACATCTTCAGCATTTTTTTCAATTTTTAAATTGAGATATAACTTACACAAAATTACATGTAGCTTTTAAGTGTACTACTTGAAGAGTTGTCAACTAATATACAGGGTCCGGCAGAAGTAATGCCTGCTTGAGTGTGGTTGGTATAGTAATAATATGGGTGTAGTAATTCACAGTTTTATTTGAACATGTCACCTAAAATGTCATATGGTGTGCTTGAGTGTGATATTGTTGTGTTACAGAATTACATGCTTATGATTTTGTAATAAATCAGGGACATTATTTGTGCTGAACCCTATACATAGTGACATAAACACCACCCTTGTGTAGCTACAGAACATTTTGATCACCTCAAAATTTTCCACTTAAGCCCTAGCCAGTGTGGCTCAGTTGGCTGGAGCGTGCTCCTGTAGCCAAAAGTCTGCAGGTTCAACTCCAGGTCAGGGGACATGCTTAGGTTGTGAATTTGAACCTTGGTCCAGGTGCATACCATTCCCAGTCCAGGTGGGAATGGAAGGCAGCCAGTCAATGCTTCTCTTTCGCATCAATGTTTCTCTCTCTCCCTTCCTTTCTCTCTAAAAGCAGTGAGAAAAATGTTCTCAAGTGAGGATAAAATTTTTTTTGAAAGTTCCCACTTAAATTTGCAACTAGAAGATAAATAAGTCCTGAAGATCTAATCCACAGCATAGTGATTATAGTCAACAATATTGCATTATAAGTTTTAAAATTGCTATGAAACTAAATCTTAATTGTTCTTACAATGAAAAAGAAATAATTATGTGACATGATAGAGGTGTTAACTGATGCTACAGTGGTTATCATATTGCAATGTATAAATGTAATACATCAACATATAGTTCATCTTAAACTCACAAAATGTTATATGACAACTATTTCTCAATTAGAAAAAATGTTCCCACTTGCCCCTTTCTAGTCAATGACCACCACTCTCTACCAAGGGTCAACTACTGGTTTGATATTCATTTATAAAGACTTCACATAAATGGAATCATAATGTATGAACTCTTGCGTATAGCTCGTTTTGCTCAACTTTAGGTTTCTGAGATTCTCTCAGGTTGTTGCATATATCAGTGGTTTGTTATTTTTTATTACTAAGTAGTATTCCATTGTGTAGATGCATCACAGTTTGTTTACCAATTTACCTTATGATAAACTGTTGTTTCCAATTTTGTGCTATTAATACAACTGCTATGAACATTTACATACAGTTCAACATTGTTTTGAGTCTTGAAGAAATGCCTGTTTGCAAGCATCTTTTTTCTTTTTATTATCAAATATTTCAAACATACAAACAAGTATAGAGAATAATAAAAGGAATACCTGTGTAATTTTCCATTCATTTTTCCCTTTAGATAGAATTTGTTTTTAGGGAAGTTTTAGGTTCACAGAAAAATTGAGCAGAAAGTACAGAGTTTCCGTATGTTCCCTTGCCCACCACTGATGCACAGTCTTCTCCCACTATCAACATCCTCCACCAACGTGGTACATTTGTTATAATTGATGAGTCTGCATTGACACATTGTTATCACCCAAAGTCCATAGTAAGATTCTGGCGGGTGGGTGCAAAGATCTACTTGTCTTGAAGGCACTCAAGGCAAGCCTCATTAAGTTCCTTTGCTTATTAAACCTGCCACCTAACAATCTGGAGTGGTTTGCCTTTTTCTTTGGTCTCTCATTTCCCTTCATGTACAGGGGCCAATTTGTGAACCAGCATTTGCCTATTTATCCCTCTCTCTAAACTAAGCCATGGCAACCTCTGACCTTTTTATTGTCTCCATAGTTTTGCCTTTTCCGGAATGTCATATAGTTGGAAACATACAGTATGTTGCCTTTTCAGGTTGGCTTCTTTTGCTTAACTGCATGCATTTAAGACTCATCCATACTGCTGCATGGGTTAATCATATATTTCTTTTCAGTATAAAATAATACTCTATTGTGGGAATGTACCACAGAGTTTGTTTATACATTCACATATCGAAGGATATGTTGCCTGTTTCTACTTTTTGGCTATCATTTGTCAAAACTCATAGAATCTTACAGCACAAAGAGTAAACCTTAATGTATGCAAATTAGGAAAAAATCATTTAGGATATCAAGGGAATCCCAGGATTGAATAAAGACTGTGACAAAAGAATCTAACTGTATTACGAATGTATGACATAATCTCACTAAAAAAGGTAGGGGAAAAGGTGCTAACCTAAGTACCTTTGGAAATTAGTGAAGTCTATAAAACTAAAGGCAAAATAAGCTATACATAAACACTGAACTCTGCTTGCCAAAGTTGTTTCCCATGGGGATAAAGGTTAACAATTCTGAAACTGCTGAACATATATTCTAAACAATAAATAAATGAGTAGGGGTGATAGAAGACATGTTTCTCATGGTTGGACTAAGAGGTTACAGATAAGCAAAAGGAAGAGAGTAGAATGATTCATATGATGCTAGATTAGAGTTGATGACATAAGTATGAACTCATCTTTAGCTTAATGTAGATATTGATGGTTACATATAGGAATATTTATTATGTGCATATTCATGGTAAGTATACATCCATTGTACATGGACTTTTAAACACTACTAAAGGACATTATTAAAATAATTGGAGAAATTTGAATATGGATTATAAATTAGATAATAACATTTTAATAAATGTTAAAATATCTTGAGTGTTGTCATCGTATTGTGGTTATGCAGAAGAATGTCTTTGCTTTAGGAAATACATGCTGAAATATTTAGGGATTGAGTGCAATTTACTCTCAAATTATTCAGAAAAATAATGTATATTTACACATAGATAAAGCAAATGTGAGAAGATGCTAACAATTGATAAATAGTATTACGGTATTTACTGTATTATTCTTGTAACTTAATATTTTAAGTGTTTCAATACAAAATATTACTGGGGAGAATCATGTTACAAAGAATGTTCTTGAACATATCTTTTGGGGCACATGACATTCTAGGTTCTATATACACAAAGGGAATTTCTGAGCCACAAACTATGAACATCTCCAGCTTTACTAGATATTGCTAAATTACTCTCCAAAGTGGTTGTACCAGCTTATACGTCCACTACATTTAACCACATCTTCACACAACATTCAGTTCTCATTTATACTAATTTGATGGGTATAAGATAATATATCTTTGGCTTCTCCATTTTATTATGAACATTAAACATATAATAATTTTTTTAAATTATGCAGTGAATTCAGGTGGTGGTTACATGAGCATTTTGTCCTATTTGCTTTATCACATATCTATCCATCCTTCTATGTATAACTCAAAATCAGTCATATTTTGTAACATGTTACAAAGTAACTTGAAAACATCAGTACTGTACACTTCATCCCTAAACACTTCAGCATATTTATCATTAACTAGAGTTCAACTTTTGCTCACAGACTTTTAAGGTAAAATTTATACACTGTGGAATGCCAAAACCAGAAGTATATATTCACTGAGTTCTGGGAAATAGATATACGAAGTCTGTCCAGAAAGTATCCTTCCGCATAACATGAAAAAGAGAGACATTTATTGAAGAAGATACAAGAAACATTGTACATAGGGTAATTATGCCTCAACCCCCTTCAAAGTAGGAACCTTGGGACCTCACACAGTTCTCCCAAATGCTGCCATCAGCTGCCCCATCATATTTCCCTGAATCTCATCAATGGTCTGAAATCTCTTCCCTTTCAAAAGTGGTTTTAGTTTTGGGAAAAGCCAGAAGTTGCAGGATGCCAAATCTGGGCTGTAGTGGGGCTGAATCACCTGGGTCATTTGATGTTTCACAAAAAAACTCTGCATGAGACGTGACACATGAACAGGTACACTGTCAGGATGAAGCTACCAATGAGCAGTTTCCCATAGCTGTGGCCTTCTGAATCATCTGAATAGTTTCAGTGGAGGAATGTTCAAGCTTAATGCAAAATTTGATGCAGATTCATTGCTCTACTCACTCAGTCATTTTGAATGCAATGGCCACACAGTACACATGCTCACTCAACACCATCTACTGCGCCCACTGACTAGTACAGTGAAGTCATCATTATTATGCATGTACATTCCAGTCCACTCTCCTTGGCTGCCAGGTTACATCGATGTCATGCAAAAAGTTCTCATTATATTAAAAATGGCTGGACTTTTTCAGGACAGGCCTTGTACACCTGTGTAACCCGAACTTCAATAAAAATATAGAACATTACCATAACCAATAGACAGTTTCCTATTTCCGCTTCGAGTCAATCCCTTGTCCTACTCCCACCAGGTAACCACTATTCTATATTTGTTTTTCCATAATAGATTAGTTTCATCTGTTCTTGATACACTATGTACTCTTTTGTGGAAAATTTCTTTCAATCACCATAATGTTTTAAGAGTCATCCAGATTGTTGCATTTATCACTAGTCTGTTTCTTTTTATTGCTAAGTAGAACTTCATTGTATGAATATTTTTATATTTTGTTTGCCCATTGTTCTTGTGCTGGATACTTGGTCTCTTTTCAGCTTTTGGCTATTTTGAATAAGACTGCCATTGTAGAATATGAATAATAACTTCTGGCCAAGATGGAGGTGTAGGCAGATATTCTTTGCTTCCTTGCACAACCTAAAGAAGGACAACAACCAATTGAAAAACAAAAAACAACAAAAACTGCCAGGAAATTGAACTGTATGGAAGTACAACAACCAAGAAGCCTCAGAAGAAACATTCTTCCAGACTGGTTGGAGGGGCAGAGACAGACAGCTGGGATAGAAAGGATGCAAGGCAAGGCAGCAGCTGGTGGGTTGGACAAGTGATGCACCAACTGGCAGAAGGGGTGGTCCCACATTCACCTGCAGATAAACCGGGAGGAATAACTGGGGAGCAAGACAGACTGCACAACCCAGGGTTCCAGCACCTGGAAAATAAAACCTTAAAATCTTGGGTTGTAAAAATCTTTGGGAGTTGCATTGGCGAGAGAAATTGCCAGTCTCACATGAGAGTCAATTGGAGGGTCCCACCAGGTCTTAGAACGTACACAAGCCCACCTACCCAAGAATCAGCACCAGAGCAGCACCTGGAAGGGTGCAATATACATGTGGGAAGTGGGGAAAGTCACTGAAAGTAGAGCAAGAGCTAAGCAAGTAGCATTGTTCCCTCTCTGTCCCCTCCCCCACATACAGCGCCACAGTGCAGGGACATAGTTTGCCCTGCCCTGGTGAATACTGAAGGCTCTGCCTCTTACAATGTAACAGTTGTGCAGAGACAAAGAAATATGGCCCAAATGAGATAACAGATCAAAAACTCCAGAAAAAAGAGCTAAGTAACAAGGAGATAGACAACCTATCTGATACAGAGTTGAAAACACTGGTAATCAGGATGCCTACAGAATTGATTGAGCTCAGTCACAAAACAAAGAAAGGGATGAAGGGTATACACAAAGAAAAGTAAAGCAAAATATAGAGGGAACCAACAGTGAAGGGAAGGAAACCAGGACTCCAATCAAGATTTGGAACAAAAGGAAGAAATATCCAATGAGAACAGAATGAAGAAACAAAAATTTTAAAAAATGAGGCAAGGCTTAGGAACCTCCAGGACAACTTTAAACGTTCCAACATCCGAATCATATGGGTGCCAGAAGAAGAGGAAGAGCAAGGCGTTGCAAACCTATTTGAAATACTAATGAAAGGTCCTGGCTGGTGTGGTTCAGTGGATTGAGTGCTTGCCTGTGAACCAAAGAGTTGCTGCTTCTATTCCCAGTCAGGGCACATGCCTGGGTTACAGGCCAGGTACCCAGTGGGGGGCACGAGAGAGACAACTACACATTGTAGTTTTTATCCCTCTCTTTCTCTCTTCTTTCCCCTCTCTCTAAAAATAAGTAAATAAAATATATTAAAAAAAAACAGAAATACTAATGAAATAAAACTTTCCCAATCTGGCAAAGAAAATAGACATACAAGTCGAGGAAGCTCAGAGAGTCCCAAACAAATTGGACCCAAAAAGGAACACATCAAGTCATATTATAATTAACTTACCAAATATTAAAGATAAGGAAAAAATGCTAAAAGCAGCAAGAGAAGAGAGTTACCTACAAAGGAGCTCCCATAAAATTATCAGCTGATTTCTCAAAAGAAACCTTGCACACAAGAAGGAGCTGGAAAGAAGTACTTGAAGTCATGAAAGGCAAGGACCTACACCTAAGATTACTTTATACAACAAAGTTATCATTTAGAATGAAAGGGCACATAAAGTGCTTCCCAGATGTGGTCAGGTTAAAGGAATTCATCATCAACAAGCCCTTATTACATGAAATGTTAAAGCAGCTTAAGAAATAGAAAATAATAAAAAACATGAACAGCAAAATGATAACAAATACACAGCTATCAACAACTGAACCTAAAAAACAAAAACAAACTAAGCAAACAACTAGAACAGGAACAGAATCATAGGTATGGAGATCACATGGAGGGTTATCAGTGGGGAGGAGGAGTGGGGAGAATGGGGGAAACGGTACAGGGAATAAGAAACATAAATGGGGGAGAGCTGGGTGGGTAGGCTGGGATGGGAGTAAAAGACAGAAAACTGTACTTGAACAACAATTAAACATTTTTTAAAAAGAAACATAAATGGTAAGTACAAAATAGACAGGGAAGGTTAAGAATAATATAAGAAATGGAGAAGCCAAAGAACTTATATGTATGACCCACGTACCTGAGCTAGAGGGGGACTGCTGGAGGGAATGGGGGTACTGGTCAGAGGGGTATAAAGGGGAGAAAAAATGGGACAACTGTAATAGCATAATCAATAACATATACTTTAAAAATATGAATAATAAAATGGTAATAAATAAATATCTATCAACAATTACTTTAAATGAAAATGTAATTAAATACCCCAATAAAAAAACTGCCATTGTAATGAGGTACAGAGCATGTGTCCCCTAATAATAGAGGAACACCCCCACAATCCTGCCTTCAGTCCAGAAATAGGTGGGGAATAGTGGAAACTATAACATTTATAGCATGTTGCATAACAAAGTCAGATTAACAGCCCATCCCTTCCTGAGGGAAAGATCTGCTGAAAAATTGTGTACATGACTATGAGAACATGCGCTGGCAGGGTGACTAAGCACAAAGACTCAGGACACAGCCAAAGGGGAGCCGATGCAGTGCTTGCATGAGCTGCAGGGACAGAGGTCCACCCCAGATGTCTGTGCATGGCTTGGAACTCTTTTTCTAACTAAAGATGGCAGCCAAAAGAGGGTCAAAGACCCTGGGGAGCTAACAAAAATGGTGGATACTAATACACGATAGGAAGAGCCAGATGTTAGGTCACACAGGAAGTTCTGAGCTGAGCATTTAAAATTAGGGCAGGCCAAGTAGCAGGTGTCTGCCACAAGGTCTGGAGGGTCTGCCTGGAGGTCTGTCTGTGGGTCCACCTGAAGAAGATGGCAACAAAGCTGGCAGAGCTGTGGGGATCTGTCTGGCCAAATCACACAGAGACATGAGAGATGCTTGGAGCTAAACTGTGACTGGGAACGCTGAGCTGCAGACTTCTGCTTTTCTGAAAGATGGTATCTCTGAGTAGTGTGTTCTGAAACTGGTCTGGCAAGGCAGAGGGAGGCAGGGGTATTTGTTCGGGGGTGTTTTTAAAGGGAGCAATACTTAATAGAAAAATCTGCCATTATTCTAAATCTGTATAACCTTTAAATAAACATCCCCTTTCCTTTTTCAACAAACTGTTGCCTTGGTAGTCATGTTTCTTGATAGTGGGCAATCAAACCCCATACATAGCTCTTCCAAAACACCATTGGCTGGATCTACAATACCATGAACAGTCTTGTAAGTTTTTTTGTGGACATATACTTTCATTTCTCTTGGGTTCTTATTTTTTTAACCTGCATATTTCTGATTACTAGTGAAATTGAACATATTTTCATATTATCCACATTTTATTTTGTATATTGTCTACTTGTGTCTTTTGTTCATTTTCTGTTGAGCTGTTTGTCTTTAATTCTTTTTTGAAGAAGAAACTCTTTATTCAGATGCTAATCATATATCTCTCTTTTTTAATATTTTGTTTATTTATTTATTTATTTTTAGAGAGAGAGGAAGGGAGGGAGAGAAACATCAATGTGTGGTTGCCTCTCATGTGCCCCCTACTGGGGACATGACCCACAACCAGGCGTGTGTCCTGACTGGGAATCGAACCAGCAACCCTTTAATTCACAGGCCCATGCTCAATCCACTGAGCTACACCAGCTGGGGAGATGTAATTATGTATCTCTTACATGTTGTAAATATCTTATTTATGGTATCTATTCTTATTCAGAAGTCTTAAATTTAATATAGTTAAATTTACTATTTTTTCCTTTATGGTTTATACTTTATGCCTCTTGTCTAGGAGAATGATTTTCAGTCTAGGGCACACACATTCCCTAAGGGTATATGAAGATTTGAAGGTGTTAAGACTATGGATATCTTTGAAATAATTGATTTCCAGATCCTCAGTTTCATAAGTATTTTTTTCCTAAAACTGAAATATTTCAGAATGCATGTGTGATGGCTTCATTCTGGATCTCTTTTTTCACCCTTCTTTTCACAAGTGCCTGTCTACTTTTTCCCCAACCTGAATCTTAGTGTTGTTGGGTTTTTTTTTTTGGGGGGGGGTTGCCCCAAGTATAAAAACTCTGGTGACCAAAACAAAGAGGCAAATCAAAATATTGATGTTAAAAGTGTACATACCATATCTATATGAAATGATAGAACAGAGAATCTGAATTTACAGTGAAAAAAATTGGAACAGTGGTTTCTTCTGGGGTGGGGATGAAGATTGACTAACTCAAGAAAATAAAGTCAAATAATATGCATGTTGAAGTATTTTAGGAGTAAATGTCTGAAACTTCCTTTGAAATGTATAAAAATATAACATGGGTTAATGGATGGATAGGGAAATGGATAGATGGGAGATAGGTAATGAAGTAAACATAGCAAAATGTTAAATGCTGATCCTAGGTGCCAAGGATATGGATATTTGTGTACAATTCTTTTAACTTCTCCATTTGTTTAAGTTTTTTTTAAAAATAACAGGTTGAGGGGAGATACAAAAAATACTGATGTTGAGGAAGCCTCCACTAATCAAACTCTTATGTCTTTCTCTGCTCCTGAGAGATGGGTCCATGAGAACAAAGCAATGAGTTCTTTGGTAAGAAATACTGAAGGAGTAGTGCTGTTGCGGAAGAACGGACTCTGACACGATGTGGGGTCAACAGAGTGAGCGTTTTATTAACCCATGCAGACCCAGAGGAGACAGCCTCCAAATTCTGGGCGCTGAGGAGGGATCAGGCAGGTGGTTAAATACCTTTGTAACAAAGTGGGGAGAGGAGGGGTCACTTGGCACAAGCAGGGAGCAGGAGAGTGGGAGCCAAGGACACAGAAGCAGAGGGCGGAAATTGTCCAGGGCCCAGGACAAAGAGATAGTAAGAGATGAACTGAGTCCGAGACAGAGAGTCAACTAGTTAACAGGTCGTCTGGAGCCTGGAGGCCAGCAGGGAGTTATCAGAGGTTCAGAACAGAGTGCCGGCTTTAACTTCTATTACATTTTAACTTCTATTACTGCGCCTCATTTCATTTCGGCAATAAATTCATGGCAAGATTCTCTGACTCATCTGTCTTAGAAATAGAATTCAGAAATGAGATACTTGTTACAAGGAATGCATTAACACATTTTATTTAAATTTTAAAAAGTCAGACTTTTTAAAACACAGTAGGACTGACTCTGCCATTAGATTATATGATGGGCATTTTCCATAACTTGAATAAATCAGTAGCTCTGAAGAGTTTTGATGAAAATATATTTACAGCACAAGATAAAATAGAAGGTTTTGATTTAAAATACTATGTTGGTGAAAATTCATTCAAATTAACAGTTTTTTTTTATTTTTCCAACGCTTTCTGAGTATATCAGGTTAAATAAGTCACCCCCAAGTGAAAAAGTAAACTGGTATAGTTAAAGTTATCTAAATAGACTTTTTGGTGTAGTTCCAAGAAATTGAAAGAGTGAATGATTCTAGTGCATAAATAACAAACCCTTTTGCAAGTCAGGTGGTTTCCAATTTTTTGCTTTCAACAAATTTGAAGGAAAATATAATCGGGTAATGTGACAATAGATCATAAAGAGACATTTCTGATACATCACTATGTGGTTTTTGGCAAATAATTCAGAGTTCAAATAATTAAATTTCATTCTATTAGAAAGCTATTTTAAATAAATAAAATGCAAAAAAAGCTATTTATATTCTCATATTCTTTTTTCGATTTTTAAACAATGTTTATTAATTTTAGAGAGAGGGGAAGGAAGAAAGAAAGAGAGAAACATTGATATGAAAGTTTGCCTCCCATACACACCCTAACCAGGAATAAAACCTGCAACTTAGACATGGTCCCTGACCAGGAATCGAACCCCAAACTTTTGGTGTATGGGACAATGCGCCAACCAACTGAGGCACACTGGCTAAAGCATATTCTCATATTCGTATATGTTTGAACAAGTTTCTCAGTGTGTATATCTATAAAAACAAAACAAAAATAAAATTGAAACTGAACTCTTATTCTAGCAACAAGTAGTATCCAGCCATACATACATGGGAGGGAAAAAATAATGCAACTCATTCAAGGTTGCATTACTAATAAAATTTGACTTTTTATTTTCTATTCATTTACCAAAATGTATAATATTTTACATTTGTGCAATTTTATACCAATAATAATGATTACAATAAGTCAATCCAGAAAAAAATTTAATAGCTTTTAGCTATTATGTTTACAGGGTAAACAATAAAAGACTTCTTAAGCATAAAATTTTATTACATTAAGATACAATTTTATGGGGAAGTGAAATGGACAAAATGAATTAAAGTCAAATATATATACATTTTATGGCTGTTAAAGAAGAGCTTATTCTTTTAATTTTCAAATGGACAGTGGGTATCAAATTACTATTTATTTATATTTCATTTAAAATAATTATGGAAAGTAACAATAAGAAATGGGTTTGACTTTTATATCAATATTTATAAGAGATTGGAAATTACATCCTTTATAATTATTTTAACTTATGATGGAAACATTCTTATGTCACATCAAACATGTAAAAGAGGATTTATAATTTTTCAAAAATTTTTTAGCAATATGAGAGCAAAAAGCATGAAAACTATTAGAAATCTTTTTCTACTCTAATTAAATTGTATTCTATTATATATATTTTTTAATTTAAAAGATTTTCCTTTTACTTTTATATCTCTAATCAACCTGGAGTTGATTTTTAAAGGGTGTCAAGTGGAGAAATATCTCCCCTTCCCCAACATAGTCCAGGTAGACACAGCAGCATTTCTTGACTGGCCCGTTCATTCTTTCCTCAATAATCTGTAATGCTACCTTGGTCATATATCAATTTTCCATATGGAAACATGAGGGTCTATTTCAATCATTACTTTCTGTTTCATTGGCCTCTTTGTCTATATGTGGACCACATCATATTGTCTAAATCACTATAGCCTTTATAATACATCTTGATATCTAGAAAGACAAATCTCCACACCTTGTTCCTCTTCCTCAAAATTGTCTTTGCTATTCTTACCTGTTTGTTCTTCCATAGGAATTTTAGAATTTGTTTGTCAAATTCCATTGAAAACCTCTGTTGCAATTTTTATTGGAATTGCACAGGATCTATATTGAGATTTGTTTGGGGAAATATATTTATGATATTGAGTTTTCTAATCCATGACTATTGCGGTGGCAAAGACAGTTGTCCACCCAAAATCTATCCTTTTTTCCTTCCTTATAGAACCCTGATTTATTCTGGATGATAATGTGTCCAGACAAGAGAATACACTTTCCACTCTCCTTTGCAGATAGGAATATTCCATAGGGTGTGAATACAAATTGGTAAATCTTCAGGAAATAGTTTTTAAATGGATTTGTCTTAGATAGGAAACAATCATTCATCCCCCAGCTTCCTCCTTCTTTCATTCACAAATACCCTCTTCTCACAATTCTTACACTCCATTCACATTGCTACCAGCCCTGCTGGGAACTTCCTTATTTCCTGCAATCCCCTCCTAAGACATCTCACCATCTCCCACCCTCTGCCCATCCCATTATCAACATTACTATACCAGAGTAATTTTTCTAAAATCCAACTCTGATCACTTCACTACCTTACTAAAAATTCCTTTGATGGTTCTTTTGCCTTTGGAAATGGTTTTCAAACCTGACGGCACCAGAATCAGCTGGGGAGTATGAGGGAGCATCACACGTTCCAAAACAGCCAAGATTTACTAACTCAATCTGCAGAGCAAGGAGTGTCCAAGAATTAGTAGTTTCAGAAAGCTCTTCAGGTGGTCAGCCTTCTAGCGACAGTGACACAAGATAGCAGCCACCACAGGCTTGGGGGTAAAAGTCCCTTGCAATTTCCAACTGTGGGGAGAAATACCGTAAGGAGTAGTAGGTGGCACAGTTAGCAGGGGTCTAGAAGATGATGAAGTCATGACACTTACAAGATGGACAAGGATAATAATTGGGCCTCTAAGAACAATTTATGAAAATGTAATATATAGCCTTAAAATAGATTGTGGACCTAAATACCCAGAAGCACTCCTCTTTACAAGATTTGTAACAAAAGTTAATATGAATGGAGTTAATAGTTCTAATGAAGTGGTGAATCTAAGAGCCAAATCAGTGCTAGCAAAATGGCAGAATTCATATGGCATCAAAGTTGTCCTGAAGGAGATTCGGTGCCTAACAATCTAAAGAAAATATGAAACCCCCACAGCCACCTGAAGAAAATCTTACAGCAATTAATCAAAAGGAAAAACCGCAGACCCTTCCCCTTTCCCTATGTGATTTAAACACTCTTCATTTTCCACAGAAGTAAATTCCCATGATATGTCTTACAAATCTTAAAGTACTGGAAAGAAAGCTCCCATTCAAAAGCTATTTAAACTAATGTTCAAGATGGCAGCATAGGTAAACACAGCTCACCTCCATGCACAATCACATCAAAATTACAACTAAATTATAGAACAACCATCACTCAGAACCATCAGAAATTGCACTGAACAGAAATCTGACAACTATGGAATTAAAGAAATTACATCCATCCAGATTGGTAGGAGGGGCAGAGATATGGAATGGGCTGGTCCCAGACCTACATGTGGTGTGTAAAAATTCAGGGGGGGGTATCTGAGGAGCAAGGAGTCCCAGGCCCCCAGCCCAGTGTTTCAGTGCCAGGAAGATAAGTCCCCACAACTTCTGGCTGCAAAAATTAGCGGGAATTCAGTTGGCGGAAGAAACTGCTGGAGCCTCAAGCAATTCCTCTTAAAGAACCCACACACCAACCTACTCAGACTTACTCCCTCTGAGCTCCAGCACTGACATAGGAGTT
Source organism: Carollia perspicillata (assembly GCA_004027735.1). NCBI lineage: Eukaryota > Metazoa > Chordata > Mammalia > Chiroptera > Phyllostomidae > Carollia > Carollia perspicillata. The sequence continues at coordinate 15,015 of PVKM010007508.1, read as the reverse complement.
TAAAAGGTACCAGTGGCATATAGGGAGGAAGTAAATGGTTTGGCATCAAGGCGAGAGCTGGGGGACATCTTTCTTTCCCAGACTGAAAGGCCATTGTTCCTTTCTGAATAATCTCTGCTCAGAGCCACAAAGCCAGAATGTGGGTGCCATATCTGAGACTCCATCTCCCTGGATAAACTGTCCCACCCTGGATATCCTCTGAGACTCCATCTCATCCAACATACAGGCCCACCCAAGCTGTTAACAGAGAATCTTCCACGTGAATGACAGACCTTGGCTCATGCTTCACAACTTCCTAAGTCCTCTCAAACAAGCAATAGCCAATCTCAGCGAACCTTTGTTGTGGAAAAACAAACTCTTACACGATCTGGGGTGACGGAGTAAGCCTTTAATACATGCGTGGGCCCAGAGGAGACAGCTTCCAAATTCTGGGCACTGAGGAGGGGTCAGGTGGGCGGTTAAATACATTGCAACAAAGTGGGGAGGGGAGAGATCTCGTGATACAAGCAGGAGATATGTAATTGTGAAAGCCAAGGACACAAGAAAGGAAGGGAAGTGGTCCGAGACCCAGGACAAAGGAACAGCAGGGGAGCATCCAGGGCCCAGGGCAGGAAATCAACTAACTAGTCAAGAGGTGATAGTCTGAAGCCGGGAAGCCAGCAGGGAGCCATCAGGGGCTGATGCAGAGTGCTACCTTCAGTTTCTATCTATATTTTTAAATTTCTACTACACCTTCAGCCCCCATGCTTCTAGTTAAGTGGTCCCAGGCCCAGCACAAGCATCAGCCTGCCTAGGTTCACAACTTGGCTTTATCTTGGAATCTCCAAGCCAAGCACAAAGAGCAGCCATCTCACATTGTTTTATAGCTCAGGCAGGGTGGCCCTGGGCAAAACACTGGTGGTGGCTGACCTTGGTCTACACCATCCAGGAAACCCCATGGCCAGCACACCCAGTACATAGGTACAGACCCACATCAGAGCACCACCACCCTACCCCTACACAGCTGATCCTACACAGAGGGTAGAGGGTGGTGGTCAGTGGTCACAGTCGATCCTTGCTGCTGACTGACCTGGGTAAATCCCTCCCATTGATCTGCAAACAGCAATCAGGCTCAACTACAAATGGAGAGTGTACTCAGCCCACATGAAGGGCTCATCTCCAGTATCCAACTTGGGCCATGGGGAAGGATGCCACTGGACCCCTCAGGACACCTACTACATTAGGCCATGCTACCAAGATAAGGAGTCATAGCAGCTCCACCTAATACATAAAAACAAACACAGGGAGGCTGCCAAAATGAGCAGACAAAGAAACATGGCCAAAATGAAAGAACAGATCAAAGCTCCAGAAAAAGAACTAAACTAAATGGAGATAAGCAATCTATCAAATGCAAAATTCAAAGCACTGGTTATAAGGATGCTCAAGGAATTTACTGAGGACCTCAACAGCATGAAAAAAGATACAGTCAGAAATGAAGGATACAGTAGTTGAAATAAAGAAATATTTATAGGGAAACAACAGTTGAATGGAAAAGCCAAGAATCAAATTGAAGATTTGGAACATAAAGAAGCAAAAAACAAAAACAAAACAAAACAAAAACTCAGGCAATCAGAACAAGATGAAAAAAAGAATCCAAAAAAGTGAGGAGTGTGTATGCAGCCTCTGGGACTACTTTAGGTGTTCCAACATTCGCATCATAGGGGTGCCAGTAGGAGAATAGAAAACAAGAAATTGGAAATCTGTTTTTAAAAAATAATGAAAGAAAACTTCCCTAATTTAGTGAAGGAAATAGACATGCAAGTCCAGGAAGCACAGAGAGTACTAAACAGGATGGATGCAAAGAGGCCCACTCTAAGATACATCAAAATTAAAATGTCAGAGTTTAAAGATAATCAGAGAGTCTTAAAAGCAGCAAGAGAAAAGCAGTTAGTCACCTACAGAGGAGTTTCCATCAGACTGTCAGCCGATTTCACAAAAGAAACTTTGCAGGCAAAAGGGATTGGCAAGAAGATCTCCAAATATCCTCTCCACCATCATCTCACATGAGATAATTGGTGTGTAGTACCGGTCCAGAATACTGAGAGTTAGGAAGTCACCATAGCTGTGGGCTGCAAAAGGGGCCTTGGCCAAGGTTGCCAGGTAGTCCATGTAGTAGAACACCAGACACACATGCTTATCATAGCCAGCCAGAAGGAGGTTGACATATGAGGTCTGACTCTCCTACTACTCCTATGGGGTATTAATTTAATATTCCTATGGGGTATTGAAATCTCCTACTATGATTGTATTACTGTTGATCTCTCCCTTGATGTTCATCAAGATTTGCTTTATATATTTAGGTGCTCCTATGTTAAGTGCATAAATATTTACAAGGGTTGTATCCTCTTGTTGGATTTTTGCTTTACCATTATGCAGTGCCCTTCTTTATCTCTTATGATAGCCTTTGTTTTAAAGTCTGTTTTGTATGATATAAGTATTGCTACCCCAGTTTTTTTATTTCCATTTGCATGAAATATCTTTTTCCAAGCCTTTACTCTTACTCTGTGTGTATCTCTCATTCTAAGGTGGTTCCCTTGTAGACAGAATAGGTATGGCATTTGTTCTTTTATCCATTCGGCTACCTTCCATCTTTTTATTGGAGCATTTAAACCATTTACATTTAAAGTGAATATTGATAGCTAAGTTTTATTGCCATTTTATTCTTTCTAACTCAGCTCCTCTGTTCCTTTCCCCTCCTTCTTCTTCCCTTTTTCTTCTGCTCCTTCACCTCTTTCTCCTCTTCCTACAAGAAGATCCCTTAACATTTCTTGTAATACTGGTTTGGTGGTAATGAATTCCATTAGCTTTTTCTTGTCTGGGAAGCTCTTCATTTCTCCTTCCATTTTAAATGATAGCCTTTCTGGGTAGATTAGTCTTGTTTGTAGGTCCCTGCTTTTCATGCCAATCCCCTCTGGTCTGAAAAAATCAGCTGACACTCTTATTGGAACTACCTAGTAGACAGCTAACTCTTTCCCTTATGCTTTTAAGATTCTCTTTTGTCTTTAACCTTTGCCATTTTAATTATGTTGTATCTTGGTGCAAGCTTCTTTGGATTCACCTTGTTTGGGACTCTCTGCACTTCCTGGACTTGTGTGTCTTTTTCCTTCACCGGATTAAGGAAGTTTTCAGTCATTATTTGTTCAAATAAGTTCTCTATCCCTTGGTCTCTCTCTTCTTCTGGTACTTCTATGATGCAGTTGTTTTTATGCTTCATATTGCCCCAAATGTGCCTTAAACTATCCTCATTTTAAAAATTCTTTTTTCTTCTCACTACTCTGATTGGCTATTTTTTTTTCTACTTTGTCTTCCAAATTGCTGATTCACACCTCTGCTTCATCTAACATATGGCTTTTTCCTTCCAGTGTGTCCTTTATTGCTGATATTGCATTGTTTATTTCTCACTGGTCCTTTTTTATGGTTTCTATGTTTTTCCATGCTGTTGAGCATCCTTATAATCATTACTTTGAGCTCTATATCTGATAAATTGCTGGCCTCCATTCCATTTAGCTCTTCTTCTGGAGAATTCTCTTGTTCTTTCATTTGGGGTCTGTTTCTTAGTTTTTCTATTTTGGCAGCTTCTTTGTGTTTGTTTCTATGTATTAAGCAGATCTGCAAAGACTCTGATTCAGACCAATGCCAGATGCTGCCTGTAACTTGCCCTTGGCAACATGTTTGAAGCTATCAACAATCCACAGCTTGTGGTTCCCTCTGCTGGGCTTGGATATGTGGTGTGGAAAGTACCAATGTGTGCCCCAAAGCCAGCTTTTACCACTCTAGTTCCAGGGACAGTTCAACAAAATTTGGAAACACCCAGAGATCTGCCTCCACCTGCAGGCTGCTTATTAGGTTTAGTCACTGTAAGAACCTCCAACTGTACTCCTCAGCAGGGCTTAAGGTCCACAGGGAGGGGCAAGAGGGATTCCTGCAGATGGGGCTATTGCTTCCCCCTAGGCTATTGCTATATGGAGAGGAGTGCTCTGCCTAAGAAAGATGGCTTCTGTAGTATGGGGGGGATGACTGAACTCAGGAATTCTGGTGGCTGACCCTTCAGCTCTCTCCCAGAGCCATCAACCCCAGACTTTCCTCACACGGCTTTAGTCCCCTCTGTCCTCCCTCTACTGGAACTCAGGATAAATGACTGCAAACAAAATTTTTTGTGTTGGCACTTTATAAGGGTGGCTGCATCTCTAGTTATCTCTCCCTGGCCAACAGAAACCCTGCTGTTTTTCACAGTTGGATGTTACATAGGCACCCTTTCTGGTCTGGTACTCTAGGGTGGTGTGGAGTCATGCTGGACATGGCTCTTCCAACCCCAAAATGGAAGATTGGCTGAAGGGCCCCCAGCCAGAAGGAGCATGTATTGTTTTGGAAATGGATTGTAATTCCTTCCTAGTTGGTCCAAAGGTTGTGGGTTATTGTTAAGCTGTAATTCCTTCCTTATCCCCTTTTGGGAGTGGCTTCCTGTCCTGTGACTGTCTCTTGACCTTTGTCCTTTCTGCACATATATACTGAGTTAGGACTTGTGCCTCCTTTGCCTAAAACCCCTTAAAACAAGTCTCAAACTCAGGGAGGTGCAGTCCTGCATCCATCGGTGCTCCCTGTAATGTGAGTAATAAAGGCTATCTCTACTCCATCTAGTCCTCTGTATGGTTTTCTCAGCTTATCCAAAATGAGCAAAGATCGCTGGATTCAATCTTCTTTATTACAATTGGCATAGTTGTTGGCAGGATTTGGGTACCCTGAGAACTTCCCCAAGTTGAGTTAACTGTGGGCGATATTATGTCAAGTGGGGGGATGCTGGGAGGAATCCCAGGCTGGCCAGCAAATTCTATGTGATATGAGATGGCAAACATACTTTTTAAAAAATATATATTTTATTTATGTATTTTTAGGGGGGAAGAGAAGGAGAAAGAGTGGGAGAGAAACATCAATGTGTGTTTGCCTCTCATGTGTCCCCTACTGGGGACCTGGCCTGCAACCCAGGCATGTGCCTTGACTGGGAATTGAACCGGCAACCCTTTGCTTCACAGGCTCATGCTCAATCCACTGAGCTACACCAGCCAGGGCACAAACATTCTTGATACATGGGACCACCATGGGATTGGGGGAATGCCCTGAAACTCCCAGTAGCCTCCTATAAGCATTGCAGCAAGTGGGAGAGCTGTGTGCCCTAGGGAAAAAGAAAGATCTCCACCATGTCATCATTGCTGTGGGCTAGTTAATGTTGTAAGTGTTACAGAGGGCAATTGAGAGACAGAGAGAGGCAGAGGTGCATGCTCTGTGTTTAGAAGAGGAACTGAAACTAGACCATAAGGATGCCCTAGGGAGACAATTAGAACAATTATGGAATGATCTTGTAAAGGATGGGGTAGATAAAGATAAGATAGATAGGAAGCCTTAACCACATTCTTGTAAGTCTGTGGCAGTGACTGAAACCTGAGACAGAGTTTCAGCCATAATGACATCTACTGTCTGAACATTGGAATGGACACCATCAACTGGAATGGTTCCATGGGCACCCCCAGAGCTGAAGCCCCACTTGGCTGACTTCATGGCTGCCCTGCTTGTGGAGTTGTCACCAACCCATCTGGAGAATGATCCATGGGGAAGGGTCTTTGCATAGAGGGATAGCTGAGGGACCTTCTTATGGGGACCATGTAGGGACTGGAGGCCATATGTAGAACTTGCTATTTACTGGTCCCCAAAGAACATACAAAGAGTGTTGGCTTTAGTTGATACTGGTGCAAAATATTCTCTTATATGGTAACCCAGACAGACTTAGGGGGCCCATAACTGCCACTGATGGCTACGGAGGACAGTCCATCTGGGTGTGGGCTGTGACAGTGACTCTTGGGACAGGGCATTTACCACCACACCCCTACAAGGTGGATGTCTCCTGTATCCCTGAGTATATCTTACAAATTGACATTCTACCTGGCATGTGCCTACAAACCACCATGGGGGAGTTTCACCTCCAAATATGAGTTGTGAAGGCCATTTTGAAGAGGTATGCCAGACACCCTCATGTCCCTTCCCACTCCCTGTAGAATAGTGGCCACCAAACAATACTTCCTTCCAGGTGGCCATAAGGAGCTTGCAGAGACCATAAAAGAATAGGCTAAAGTGAACATCATGAGACCGACCTTCTATGACTCATTTTTGTGGCCCATCTGAAAGCAGGACAAAACTTGTTGCATGACTGTAGATTATAGAGAACTAAACAAGGTGATTCCCCCTCTCTTTGCAGTCGTGCCTAACATAGCTAGCCTCCTAGACCAGCTCAGCCATCAGCTGGGCACACACCATTACATATTAGATTTGGCCAATGCCTTTTTCTCCATTGATGTTGATCCTGAAAGCCAGGGCCAGTTTGCCTTCACCTGGGAAGGCAGCCAGTGAACACTTACTGTTCTGCCTCAGGGTTACCTGCATAGCCCTACTGTTTGCCATGGCCTCGTGGCTGAAGACATAGCTGCATAGACTGTACCATCCTCTATGAGAATGTACCATTACATTGGTGATGTCATGCTGACCTCTGATTCTCTTACAGAGTCAGAGTGTGTCACTCCTCAGCTGTTGGCTCAGCTCAGGGCCAAGGATGGGCAGTCAATTCCAACAAAATCCAGGATTGTCTGTCAGATTCTTGAGTGCTGTTTAGTCAGGTGAGACAAAGGTGATGCTTGCCACCAGGATAGATAAGATTCAGGCTCTCCACATCTCACAGCAGCTGAAGCAATTACAAGAAATTTTAGGTTTGTTGGGGGTACTGGTGGGTTTTCATACCACACTTAGCTCAGCCAGTGCACCCTCTTTATCGCCTCACCCACAAAGGAGCCACCTGGGATTGGGGGCAAGAGCATGACCAGGCCTTTAAGGCTGCAAAGCAAGCAGTGAAGACTGTACAAGCACTGGGTGTCATAGATCAATCTCAGGCATGTGATTTAGATGTCCATGTCTCCCTTGAGGGCTATGCCTCTCAGGCTTCTGGCAATAGCAAGGGAACACCAAGGTGCCAGTTGGCTTCTGGTCCCAGCTCTGGAAGGGGCAGAGGCTTGATACAGCCCAATAGAACAAGTGAGTGCTGTTTACCAGGCTCTCTGGGCTACTGAAGATATTACCGGACCGACTGAGATTCGAGTACATACCACCTATCCCATCACTGGGTGGGTACAGGATGTGGTAAACCAACCCAAGAGCTCAGTAGCACAGATGGCCATTCTGACTGAGTGGAGTGCATGTCTCTAACAGAGAAGCAAACTAGCTGTGAGCCCTCTGAGCCTAGAATTACAGCACCTCCTGGGCCCAGTTTCTTACCAAGACAAGGGCACAGAGTTCCCTGCTTTTCTCCCCATGCCTGGGCCTACTATTACAGAGGGATGAGCCCCTGCGCCTGAGGATGCCCAGTACACTGGTGACTCCTGCCCTGGCCAGCCACCCCCTAGAGGGCAGAGGCCTACCAGCCCAGCACAGACAGCATGGATGGAAGATGGCTCAAGACAAAGTTGTCAATGGGCTGAGTTGAGAGCTGTGTGGATAGTCATAACCCAAGAACCTGGTCTGGTGACCATCTGCACAGACAGCTGGGCAGTGTACAGGGGATTGACCCTGTGGCTGCCCTGTTGGTAGCAAGATGATTGGCAAGTGGCTCAATAACCCCTGTGGGGGCAGGACTTATGGAAGGACATATATGAATGTAGTCTGGAAAAGGTATAACTCTTTACCACATTAATGGACACCAACCTCTCCTCAGCCCTGGCAACGCCAAGGCCGATGACCTGGCACACATCCGCTGGTTAGAAGAGGCTCCAGCAGAAGACACAGCTAAGTGGCTACACCAAAATTGTGCCATGCAGGATTAGAAGACTTTATGGGGAGTGGTAAGAGCTTGGGGCCTACCTCTTCCTTACTCTAATGCAGTCATGGCCTGTCAGCAATGCACCATCTGTCCAGAGAAGCACCCTCGCCAGCTGCCCTAAGATATGGGTGACCTGCGATGTTGGGACATCCCACTGACCTGCTGGCAGGTCAACCATATCAGCCACCTGCCACTATCCGGAAGCTCATGCTGTGCCTTGGTGTGCATGGACACGACTACTGGCTTGCTGCAAGCAGACCCATACCAGCAGGCCACACAGTGAGCCACCATCCCAGGCCTAAAGCATCTCTGTGCTGCCTGTGGGAGCCCAGATGGCATCAAAAGCGACCAAGGCACCCATTTCACAGCACATCAAGTACAAGAATGGGCAGATGCCTTCAATATAGATAAGAGATTCCATCTGCCATACAACCCCTCTGGAGCCGGCCTCACTGAAAGGTACAACGGCCTCTTAAAAGGCAATGTTGGACACCCTGCCTGTCCGACTGCCTGTGAACATTGAATGAACAGCCTAAGGTAGGACAAAGATCTCCTGTCATCTTCCTCACTAAACCTTGGGCAGCACCTATTCACCTGCGGTTAAGTACACAGGAGCCTCTGCTACGTCCAGGGTTGGGACAACAAAATAACATGCTCTTGCCAGTGCCCCAAGACATACCCCCAGGGAAATGTACCCTCACCTGGCCCTGGCAGGTGCAGGTAGAGTCCCACTGGTGTTTCCTGGTGGCTCCTTGGGGGGAAGGACTTGTCATGGAATTGCAGCTGGCACCCATGGTAACAGCCTCTTGGCCCCTTACCCTTGTTTATTACAACTCACAGCAGACTTCAGTTCCTAAGGGAACTTATATAGCCTCAATCTCACAAGTACACACACCTGCCTTGCCCTTCGAGAGCAGGAGGCCCTTAGCCTAGGGCCAGACAGGGCATGGTAGCAAACTACAGCCAGGGTATCCACTGGTCAGTGTAATCATATTAACCAAAGACCAGACTGTGGTGTATGTATTGCCAGACCACCAAGATCTACCTTTATCAGGTCCTATTAAACATCTCTCTTATCACCCTTAGACTCTGCTCTGGAAACTCCTTTCTACAGAGGGGCTGGTAGTTTAGTAGCCATCGGCAACCTTTCTTATTGCTGGGTCTGCACTGAATTTCCCACTGCTGCCTCCTCTAGCCTATCTTGGTGGATCCAACCTGCAAACTAGACAGACATCTTGGGAAGGGCTTCAAGGCTGCAAAGCTCCTGACCCCTCCTTTCGAGCAGACACCTGAAAGCATGTTTTTCCTCCTGAGGGAACAGGCCACCCGCACCAAGCCATGGCTTTCACACACAGTTTGGGACAGTGTGCAGGTGGCTGTCAACATTACAGGTAGAGGTGCAACAACCCCTGCCCATATGTATTGAACATAGAAATAGTACTGTCAACAAGAATGTTTAGCTCATGGGGTGGATGCCAGCAGCCCTATACAAGAAAATAATGGTAATGACTGCTATGGATCACTGTGGGCAGTCTACTAGGGAGACTCAGGCCCATCCCACAGGGAGCCAGGGTCTGTGGTCAACATGGTTGTCCTTACCTTCCATTTAATTGGACTGGGCATTGCACTTGGGGAGAACCATACATACCAGGGTGAGTGTTAGATACTCTTCCAAGTGTCCCTCAAAATTGGGACTCATTTCAGACATGCTATTAAGTCAAGCACTCTGACTGGTGGTTCTAACCCCAGCCCTTTTTGTGCCCTGCAGGTACTGTTCTAACCCATGAAGATGTTAAGACCCTAGCAAATCACACCGCTACAGCCCTGGTTTCTGATGAGGTAACTCAAATGAGGAAAGTTGTGCCGCAGAACAGAATGGCATTAGACTTACTCACTGCAGCCCAAGGGGGCACCTGTGCCATTCTGCCCACCGAGTATTGGGTATCCATCCCTGATAATTCTCACAGTGTGTCCCAAGCCTCAACTGCCCTGGAAGCTGAAATTAATCACATATTAGCCATAGCCTTTGGTGGAATTCTCTAAGTTCTTGGTGGCATTCCTTTCTCCTAGGTCTCTTTGGGTTTTGTCTTGCATTGTTTATCTTGGAGTGCAGCCTTTACTGTATTTATAATATATGGATGCAATGTGCCAACATGCTCACCACATAGGCCCCCTATAGGGAGAACATATCGCAAAAAATATAGGGTGGAAGAGCAATGTTGGGGTGGAGTGTGGGGTCATGCTGGACATGGCTCTTTCGGCCCCAAAATGGAAGGTTGGCTGAAGGGCCCCCCAGCCAGAAGGAATGTGTATTGTTTTAGAAATGGAGTGTAATTTCCTCCTTATCCCCCATTGGAAATGGCTTCCTGTCCTGTGACTGCCTCTTGACCTTTGTCCTTTCTGCATGCACACACTGAGGTAGGACATATGTCTCCTTTGTCTGGGACCCCTTAAAACAAATCTCAAACTCTGGGAGGTGGTGTCCTGTTTTGCCGATCTGCTACAGCCATCAATGCTCCCTGTAATGAGAGTAATAAAGGCTATATCTGCTCCACTCAGTCCTCCTTGTGGTTTTTTCAGCTTATCTGAATGAGCAGTGGAGATCCCCAGGCTTGACTCTTGTGCTACAGGTGGGGAGCCATGCTTGAGGTTTAGACTTCCTCCTTTCTCAGGGGGAACCTCCTGCAGTTGAAATATGCCTCCAGAATGCCCAAGGTAGCCCAGCCAGCCCTCTCATGCCTCTGTACTTCCTATCAGTCTTGATGTGGTGTCTTGTGTAAGTCCTTGGTTATAAGGCTTGTCTCCAGCTAGTCTTCACTTGGTTATTCCTGCTGGCCTTTTAAGAAGGTGTCTGCCTCTAGTAGGCTTCTGAGTCTCCCTAGCAGACAGAATCTCTGCTGATTTTCACAAGCAGATATTATGTGGATGTTTCTTCCAGGCTCTGGAGCTCTGGGCTGGGCAGCCTGGCATGGATGGGGTTGAGACCCCACACACCTCTCGGGGAACTGTGTAGCTAAGATATCCTTCTGGAATCTCCGCTGCCACCTGTGGATGTGCAGCCAGCCCTTCTCACAGCTCTGTCCTTCCTAATCGTCTTGATTTGGCCTCTGTAAATCCTTGGCTACAAAGCTTCTGTTCAGCCAGTCTTCAGTTGGTTATTTAGTTGATTATCCTATATTTCAGTTGTGATCCCAGTTTGGTCTTGGGAGGTGGTGAGTATACGTTCCATCTACTCAATTGCCCTCTTGGATCCCCTGTATTCTTTATTTCTGACTGGTTCTTTTTTATGGTTTGTATGTCCTTTTTTTTTTCTGCTGTTGAAGTTGTCATTAAGTTCCTTGAGCATTCTTATAACCATTGTTTGGAACTCACACCTATCTGTGATTATCTTGTATCCTCCTATCCCCAGTTTTCTTATCCTTGGGGTGACATGATGATTAAATGTGATCATCTATAAAATGCATTCAACACAGTATGAACATAAAAACATTCAATAAATGTTAGCAGCTACACTCCAGCCATAAGACATTAACTTCCATTTCCCAAATGCATGCTGTTTTGTTTCATTTCCATTAGTTAGTACATGATGACATGTGTGCTTAAAATGCCTTGCTCCCACTGCTTCACCTAGTTAACTCTTGGTTGTCTTTTAAGATTGAAGTCTTGGTGGAACTTGTTCTAATCCACCCTTCTCACAGTTTGGAACCCTCCTGTGGGTTTCCCCAGCACACTGTGCCTGCCTCCACAAAGTGAGAAGCCATTGCAGGGTTAGTTCTGGCTCAAGGACCTACTATATGCCAGGCACCATTCTAGATTCTGAGTCAAGACAAGAATAAAAATAACACTCAGTTCATGGGTTACTAAAAGGACTATGAGAGATAAAGTTTGCCAAGCACTTTTAAGACAGTGTCAGTAATTGCTAACTATTATCATCTATCTATATTCAAGACACTCCCTCATACCCAATGACATCCGTGGCTTTTGGTTCAGTCTTCCTCTCTAAACACGCATCCTGCCCTGGCTGGCGTAGCTCAGTGGATTCAGTGCGGGATGCAAACTAAAGGGTTGCCAATTCAATTCCCAGTCAGGGCACATGCCTGGGTTGCGGGCCAGGTCCCCAGTGGGGGCCACATGAGAGGCAACCACACATTGATGTTTCTCTCCCTCTTTCTCCCTCCCTTCTCCTCTCTCTAAAAATAAATATATAAAATCTTTTAAAAAAATAAAATAAACACACATCCCACTATCATTCTTTGTAATGACCCCTCCAACATGCTAGCCTCTCTCCTGGACCTCAACTCCAGTAGATTTCACCTCCACTTTAGTCCAGACACACCATGACAATATGCTGACCTTGATATTGTTGTTGGAGTGTTGTATTTTTACAGACTTATGGTTCCAAGGACAAGGTGTAGAAATCAGGACTCACCCCACCTTCCTTCACTCAGAGCAACTCTGCTCTTTATCTATTTTATTTATTTGGGCTTTGGCTTATAACTGCTTTTGCAAAAAAGTGTTCTAAAGCTAAACTTCTGTTGTTCCTCTCAGCACATAATTACACATTTTACTTTCCAAAGAACCCAGTTGCCATTGAGGTATAGTGACCCCCCTCAAAATTTCTACTTATCTACATTGTGTGCCTTTTGGCCTCTGAGGATGTATCCTTTTTTCTGTTCAAGGCTAATGCCGCTATTCAGGCTTGATCTTAGTTCTTCCTCATTTCTTTTGAGTTTTTATGCCATCAATTTTCCTTTCTTATATTAGGTTGACCCACATTAAATTGTTGCTTGGGACATTTGACAATGATGGACCATTGGCAATTTCATATGGTTCAAGTTAATATATCTGTTCTCTCCCTCTCTCAATGTTCCTTCTTCTCAACCTAAAACAGTTACAAAAAATCCTTGTACAGGTAAGAGTAACCTCTCCATAGATTGTATTCTTTTAAGTTTATACTTCTTTGTGTTCCTACATTTAAAACCTAGACACCATATCTCAGGTATACCTGCCTTTGCTGTCCGCATCTCCCAACGGACAATATACCCAACAAGTGTTTACTGAGGATCTGGAGTTCTTATGCAATTTTTATTCACACATTCAATAAATACCTTTTGAGTATCTACATTGTGCCAGACACTGTTTCAAGCACTTGGAATAGGTCATTGAACAAAGATTCCTGTTCTCTTGGAGCTTATATTCTAGCATTAGTGAGAAGGAAGAGATACACAATAGATAAACATAATAAATAAGAGAACCACAGAGTATTTTAGAATATGATAGATGTTATGGAAGATGAAAAAGGACAGCATGGAAAGATGACTGGGAGTGATAGGAGGAGAAGTTGAAATTTTAAATAGATTGATCATGGTAGGCCTCATTGAAAGGTGACAAGTAAGGTTTTGAAGGAGGTAAAAGAGGTATGTGGGGAAAGTGTTCCAGGCAGAGTAAACAGCAACTGCAAAGGCCCAGAGGCAAGGAAGCTAAAAGAGAAACAAGGAGAAAAGGTAGTAAGAGATAAGGATAGAAAGGTAAGAAGAATGCCTGCTATGTAGGATCTTTGCATCAGTTATCTAATGCTAGGTAACAAATTGCCCTAAAATTTTAAGCAACAATACACAGGAATTAAAGAGTGTCTTGGCTGGGTGGTTCTGGCTGTGAATCTCAAGAGGTTGCAGTTATCTGAAGTCTGGGCCTGAAGAATTTTCTTCCAAGGTGGTTCACTCACATGGTTGGCAAGTTGGTGTTTGTTGTGGGTGGGGGAGAAGGAGATGTGGAGAAGGGCAGGACCCAGTTTTTCCCTGTGTGGGCCTTTTCACATGCTGGTTGAATATCTTCATGACATGACACTTGGCTGCCTCCAGAGCAACAAATCAAACAGAGAGCAAGGCAAAAACCACAATGCCTTTTATGACCTAGCATTTTAAGTCACACACCATCACTTTCACTATATTCTATTGGTTACACAGGTCGGCTCTGGCCTATTGTGGAAGATAACTATCCAAAGGCATGCAAAGCAAGTGGTAAAGATCACTGGAGATCATCTTGGTGGTTGGCTACAACAGCCTTTGTAGACTGGCTTACAACAGTCTATAAAAGCTGTAGTAGATCTGTGCCTTTTACTTTGAGTGAAATAGGGAGTCATTGAAGGGATTTGATCCGATGTTTGATAATGATCTGACTTATTAGGATAACTCTGGCTTCTGTGTGAATAGACGGGAAAGGGGCAAGAAGGTAATCTGGGAAACTGGTGAAGAAGCTTTTACAGTCCAAGAGAGAGTGAACTAGGGGCGTAGTAGTATTGATGACAGTTGGTGATATTCTGGCTATATTTTGAAAATTGAGGTGGCAGGATTTGCTCATGGATTGGATGTGGGATAGAAGAGTGCAATTAAAGCTGATTCCAGGTGTTTTGTAGGAATTACAAAAATGGGTTAGATATAGATCTTGCCACAAGTTATCTTACAACATAGGTGAGATAAAGCATGTACACAGTAGCTACACTGTAGGGAGAAAGCACTGTGCTCCATAACAAAGATACAAATTCAAAAGTTCTGGAGGTGGGTGGTGAATGTACATAATGCCACTGAACTCTACATTTAAAAATAGTTAAAATGGTAAATTTTATGTTATATACATTTAACCGTAATTCAACTGCCAAGAGGGTTCAGAGGAGGAAGATATGACCTTCAGCTAAGGAAATCTGATAAGGATTTGTGTAGGGGCAGTCTATTCACCTCCAATAAGGAATAGTTTGAGCAAATTAATAGAAGAGGCAGGAAAGCTGGGAATGGGCAGGTGGACAGTAAATACTTCCATTTTGTTTGACGATAGGTAGGATGACCAAGGAGAGAGTGAATAAGAAGTCAAGTAGTTTTACCATTATCCTGGAGGCCATATTGAACAGTTTAACCCAAATGGCCTTGTGCAGACTGGATTGCAGGGGAGTAGACTAGGGATAGAGGTCAGTTAGGAGACAGAGTGATTGGATATGTCTATAATCAGACAGCTCTAGGTTTGAATCTGTTTCTGCTCCTACGCATACTAGTAGGGTGACTTTGTGCAAGTTACCTAACCTCTCTAAACCTCAATATCTTTTATTTCTTTATTGTTTTTTGTTGATA